>CAUYLG010052298.1:0-97922 GCA_963573385.1 Cacajao melanocephalus | reverse complement strand
CCATTTTTAGACTGCATTCTAGCCTGGGCAGTAGAACAAGAATCCTGTTCTCTCTCCCTCTTTTTCTTCCTCTTTCTTTCTCTCGTACATTCTTTTTTTTTTCTTTCTTTCACTCTCACTTTCTTTCCTCTCTTTTCCTTTATTTCAAAAAAAAAAAAAAAAAAAAAAAAAAATAGAACAAATAACAGATTTGTTACATGCATTTTAAAAACACTGATTTAGCAATTACTCTGAGCAAGGCATTGTCTCAAAGATTATACTTGTCAGGATGGATACTATTATACCAGCTGCTATGCAAACATCCCCAGATCATAATGTCTATGAACAGTTTTATCTCACTTGAGCAAGGTTCAATGCAGATATTCCTGGTCCAATTGTTCTCTTTTGAGCAGTAACTCAAATCTGAGTTCCTTTCACCTCAAAGTCCTTTGCCATGTAGAAAGAAAAGAGAGAGCTGGGCGAGTTGGCTCATGCCTGTAATTCCAGCACTTTGGGAGGCCGAGGTGGGTGGATCATTTGAGGTCAGGAGTTAGAGACCAGCCTGGCCAAAAAGGTGAAAACCTGTCTCTACTAAAAAAATAGAAAAATCAGCTTGGCATAGTGGTGGGATTCTGTAATTCCAGCTACTTGGGAAACTGAAGCAAGAGAATCGCTTGAACCTGGGAAGCAGAGGCTGCAGTCAGTGAACTGAGATGACACCACTATACTCTAGCCTGGGAAACACAGCAACTCTGTCTCAGAAAAAAAAAGAGAGACAGCATGAATGAAAAGGAAAAAAAGGAAAGACAGAGTGTGTGCAGATAATCACTCAGGATGTTTTGTGGTCAGACCTGGAAGGAACAGAGCTCTTCACAGTCCAACCTAGATCCAAGTACACCTAGAAAATGTCTCATAGCCATGAGCTCAGACAGAAAACGAGGTATTAGGATGGAGTGGGGCTGGTGGGATGCTCTAAAATGTTCTACCACAAAGGTAATCCTGATCAAGGTCTAGTGGGAAGACAGACATGCAAACAGACACAAATGCCCCAAATGTTGTAAAATCAATAATAAAGATATGAATAGGGTGCTCTGGACCTTCTGCTGAAGGAGGTAGGATTTTTAAAATTCTCATCAGCAGCTATTGGTACAATTTCATAAACGTGCTTGAAACGTAATTGGTTTAGGCTATTAAATCTGTAATTCTTTTTCCACAAAAATTGTAAGCCAGTGTTCCCTAAGTCAAAAACAGAGCCCTGCTGGCAAGCCTGGTTCGGCAACTGGAATCAAGGAGCATGGATGTTTATCAATACTCGTTATGTGTGCTTACTGGAACATAAACTCACCTGGAATAGGGGTCTCTCAGCATGAAGGGATTTTAATAGGATTCATTCATACATTTGTTCAACATTTTATAAAGACATCTGTCCCCAAAATTCAATTTGTAATTTTTACAACATTTTACAAAGACTTTGATCCCCACATCTCCATTTACAATTTTACAAGAATTTACATTCATTGCAAAGATTTCTTTCTAGAGTTTTTTAAAGGTCATTTTTTCCCTTGGGTCCAAAACTGCTACTTTTAGATGAGAGGAGAGGCAGCTGAGGCTTACATGTGGAGACTGTGTGTGATGAAAGGGCAAGACACAGCAGCCCCTGGATCCTAATTCAGACCAGCCTGCCTCTGGCAATAGGAAAGTCATTTGTTGCTGCAAGCCCATATCATAATCTGGCACAACTGGAGGTTAGAGCCACCCTTAAAACTCTGGGTATGGGATTCTAGTTTGCCGTCTTAATTTATACATTCTATTTCGGCGCTGATTCTCCAGCCCTTTCCCTTTTAAGTGATCCTAATTAGAAAACACACAGGAGGATCCTTCCAGGATTTAAAAGCCTATGAGATCTCCTCTTTGATCTCCCATCTGAACTACGGACGGCTACTCTTTCAAGTTTCCCCCCTCCCCCACACCCACGCTCCAGTTGACAATTATTGGTATTTTAGAGCCTGGAGATAGAAACGAGATGTCTGAAAGGCCAGCTGCCTAAAAATCCAAAGCAAGCACCCCTCCAAACATCTCCCGTCCTCCCCCGCACCTCTTCCAAAAAAATACTGAAAAGGAAAAAATATAGCAGGCTCTATAAACAGCTGCCAATTTATTAATAAGATGCTGGAGCTAGTTAGAATTTTAAAGATGCTTCAGGCATCTTTAAAGAGCCATCACGTCCTTTCCTCTCCCCGGCACAAATAAACCCAACCAACAGACCCTTCATTAACCACCGCTATTTAAATTCTGCAAAGTGCCGCGGTGACCGGAGGAACTTTCGGAACGGTGCAAGGGTTTGTCTTAATTTGGGTAATACTTGGTTGAGATGCCTTGCGTGAACTCAAAAGCAGTTGAATTAAGAATCTTACATCAATTTCTAGGACTCGGAAGAGGAAGGTAGGAAATTGGGGAGGAGGGAAGGGAGGCGTGCCGGCAAGAAAGTGTTGCTTATTTACTTAATTTCATTCACCACAGGAGAATTCGGAGGATCCCTCCCGGAGGCACTAGGGTACCGACGCTGGAAGGGCTAGGAAATGTGCGAAGTGGATGTGTGCAAACGCAGGACTAGGGCTTGGCTTTCTGGGAGGGAAGGGCTGGACTGGTGCAGGGGAGGAGGAAGGGAGGGAACCGGTAGGAGGCGGGGAAGCGCACTATAAAAGGCCGGGCAGTACTGAGCGTCCGCTACTCCGAGCCACTTGCGTAAGGTAGGAGCCCGAGCAATATCTAGGAGCGAAGCGCGCAGTGCCTCGGACCAACCCAGTTCGCTCTACCATCCGACGCTAGGACTCCGCGCCTTCCGCTCCATCACCGAGCCCCTCCCTTCGCCAACTGTCCCCTGCAGGCATGAGCCGCACGCGGGAGCCCGAGGCTGCAGAGCGGTCATGAGGCGGTGGCCCGGGATCGACGGCTCCGCAACGCCAGCCTCCAAATACGCTCTGAGCGCGGCACCCCCGAGATGAGACCCCAGACGCAAGACCGCTGGAGCTGAGATTTACTCTCAGTTCCTGAGCGCCTGAGCCGCTGGCACTGCGTCCCTGCAGCTTCCTTCTACACCTGCGCCCCTGACCAGACGGACGCCGAGCGAGTCGAACTCCCCTTTCTTCCCAGGCTCTCCGGGACGCCGCAGACGTGCGAACAGCCGTGCCCAGCGAGCGGGCGGCCCAGCAAGTGTCAAGACCCTTCGGGAACCACACTTTGTCACTCTTCCCCTCCCCAGACTACTTCAGGCAGAGGTCGCAGGCAGACACCTGAATTGTCCGGCGCCCTCTCCGTTTTCCATCACTGCAACTCCAGCTCCACTTTGCCAATAAAGTTTTCTAAACCAGCTCCGGCACCCCCACCCACCCACAGCCCCGAGCCTCCGTGCGCACAAGGGCTCTACCCGCGCCCGCCACAGCGACCTCGGCAGCGGGCACTCGGTACAGCCCAGCAGGCGGACACAGACGCCGAGGGCGCCCCGGCTACCTCCAAACAGTGACAACCTCGGTGTGCCTGGGGCCCCATCTGGAACCAGCCCTCCCAAGACTCTGTGTGCGGGGCGGCGCGACAGGCGGCCCCGAGGAGCGCAGAGAGGAGTGGAAGTGGCTTGCTGGGTGAGTGGCTCGGGGCGGCGAGGGCGGGGGAGCCAAGCGTGGAGGTAACTCCCGGCCGCAACTGAAGCCCTCCTCCTCCTCCTTCTCCTCCTCCTCCTCCTCCCCGCGCTCCTCTGGCGGCGGCTCCCGCCCCAGCTGCGGCGCCGCGGCCACAGCTGGGGCGCCCATGTGCGCTCGGGGGCTCGGCTGCGCCCGCCCCGCCGCCGACCCCGCAGCCCCCTGCCCACAGTGTGGCCTCTGGCCTGGCCCGGGTCCCGGACAGCCCCGGGACCCCGTCCCCGCCGCCGCCACCGCCGGGCAGCGCCGGAGTTTGCTCCGCTGCCGACTTGGACACCCCCGGCCTCGCGGTGGCTCCGCCGTGGTGCGGCGGCGGCGGCGGCGGCGGCCGCGGCTCCTGCTCCCCAGGGCCCGTGCGCCCCGCCGCGCCAGGCGCCAGCCCCGCGGCCCCGGGAAGCGGGGCCCCGGCTGGGGCCGAGGCGGGAGCCGCGCCGCCGGGCTCCCGGGCTCCTACTCCTCCTCCCCCGGCGCCACCGCCCGCCGCGCCGGGTCCTAAAGCCGCGCGTCTCAAGAGGATGGTGCGCCTGGCGGCCGAGTTGTTGCTGCTGTTGGGGCTGCTGCTACTCACGCTGCACATCACCGTGCTGCGCGGCTCGGAAGCCGCCGACGGGCCCGACGCGGCCGCGGGCAACGCGAGCGGAGCTCAGCTGCAGGTGAGTGCGCCGCCGGAGAGGGGCGTGCGCGGCTGCGGGGACCGGGTGTGTGTGTGGTGGGGGGGAGGGGGCGGTGCTAAGCTGGTGCCTGATGGATGCAATGAGGAGCCGGTCTCTCGCCCCACCTAAGATCAACTGTTTTGGCAGTAGTTTTGCCTGGGTCACGTGACTTAGGCAGAGGCGGAGCAAAGGCAAGTGCCGGGGAGGCTACACGCGGATGGAGGTTTGCCGGCTGCTCTTCTCCAGCTGTTTGTCCCGGGTCTGACGTTGGGTTGGTGGGGAGGTGGGAGGGAGGGAAGTTTGGGATGAGAAGAGGAAGTGTGGAAAATGTGCTTGCTAGGGGTGCTGCCAGTCTTTCGTTGTCCTTCGGAGGCTGAGTAATATTACTTCAGGCTGGAGTGATGCAAGGAGACTATAGGATAATATCTCTAAAGTCTTTGGAAGAAAGAACTCCGGGAGTCTGCCCCTTAAGGAAGCAAGGCCAAAGGTCAGGACATAATTTCCCAAAGAGAATAAATAGCCGGGCACCCCCTCCTCAGTCTTAGGATTCCCTTGCCTCCAGTGTTCCTCCAGGGGCCTCGCCTGAGGTCCCCCATGTGCCCCCTTGGTCATAGGGAGGGTGCAGAGTCAAGGCACCGGTAGTGATTTGGACTGGGGTTACCTGGCGTTTTTTAACTTGTAGCAAAGTCTTTCTTCCAAGGATCTCCCCCTTTGAAGGTCGCTTTAGCAGTGAGATTCTGTTTATCCATTTCAGCTCCAGGGCAAGGGGAGTGCACGGTCAGACACAATGTGAGTTCTGGTTTCTGAATAGAGTTGCCCAGGTAAGCAATTTTCTGCTCCTGTCTTAGAAAGCATCTTTCGGCCCCGGCCAGTTGCTCTCACCTGTAATCCCAGCAATTTGGAAGGCTGAGGTGGGTGGATCAGGAGGTTGAGAGATCGAGACCATCCTGGCGAACGTGGTGAAATCCCGTCTCTACTAAAAATACAATTAGCTAGGCGTGGTGCCGCGTGCCTGTAGTCCCAGCTACTCGGGAGGCTGAGACAGGAGAATGGCTTGAACCCGGAGTCGGAGGTTACAGTGAGCCGAGATCGTGCCACTGCACTCCAGCCTGGGGACAGAGTGAGACTCTGTCTCAAAAAGAAAGAAAATTAAGAAAGACAAGAAAGAAAACCCCTTTCCTTGAGTTTAGTGGTGTGACAACTGTCAACTTGGAGCATAGACAAAAGTAAGCAGGGATTTTCCCAGGAAGCAGAGGGGATTCTCTGGCTCCTAAAATCTCCTGCTCAAACCAGGAGGGGTGTTTAACGCCTGTAATCCTAGCACTTTGGGAGGCAGAGGCGGGTGGATCACCTGAGGCCAGGAGTTTGAGACCAGCCTGTCCAACGTGGTCCCTCTCTACTAAAAATACAAAAATTAGCCAGACATGGTGGCACACGACTGTAGTCCTAGCTACTCCAGAGGCTGAGGCAGGAGAATTGCGAGGTTGCAGTGAGCTGAGATTGCACCACTGCACTCCAGCCTGGACAATAGAGCGAGACTCCGCCTCAAAAAACGAAACAAAAAATAGACGTTATTCATTGTCTTTGCTAATTCACTTTTTACATCTTTACACAGTTTGGTGCGAAAAACTTTACCGTGAAGAGAAAACTTCTGAAACACTTCCGTAGTGTTTACTGTGTGCCAGTTTTAAGTGCCTTACACTTAAAGCATTTAGAAAGTGCCTGGCCAAAAGGCGCTTTCTAAGATAGCAGCAGGAAATGCCTACCTGGGCAACTCTGTTCAGAAACCAGAACTCACATTGTGTCTGATAGTCCACTACACCCTCCCCTTGCCCTGGAGCTGAAATGGATAAACAGAATCCCACTGTTAAAGCAACATTCAAAGTCAGGCTGAGTAAAATTTAACTCACTTAATTTAACCATAATCTTATGAGACATGGTACTGTTAATATAGCCCTTTACAGATGCAAAAACTTTAACAGTGAAGTTAAAAAACTTGCCAAAGTTCAGACATTCCAAACTCTTGATTAACTACACCAAATTTTGTGTCTACCAGGATAGACTAAAGCAAGGTGATCATTGCACGCAATTACAAAACCAAGGGTAGAGAAGTACACACCCCAAAGCTTAAAGTTCTTTTAACTCTGGGACATTTCTAAAAATGTTCTAACTTTGTGTGGTCTCTCATCTTCTCCTGTGGGTAAATACTTACAGTGACAGACTGAGGGAATTTCTATGGGGAAGTTGAAGATGCCCCCATCCTGTAGACTGAGGCACCCACCAATCTAACACTGGGATAATTCTTAATATCTTCAAGATTTCTGGAAGTTATATTTTACGCATGATGCTTTCTTTCCTCATGGACTCATGAAAAGCCATACAAATGATGTTCTGTGGAAAAGTAAATTTGGCAGATTTCTTTATGAGGTGTTTGCTATCATTAGAATAACCTGGGGTTGGCCTTTTCCACTTGAGCAGTAAGGTAATGAGAGAAGCAGCTGGGGAAGTGGCAGTTCTAAAAGGGAAGTGAACTGAATTCTCAAAAGGGGCTTTGGCTGAAGAACTGCCCCAAGAGGACAGAAGAAATAGGGGATTTAGAAAGAGTTATGCTCCTAGAAATATCTTGAGTCCCAAGTAGCTGTTAAACCAAACCACCAACTTCAGCTTATCTTGTAGTAGTGTTCGGTGATACTGTCCACTCAGTACACATACTTTTCCAAGCAGAATGATGAGTTTAGCAGTTTAGTTCATAATTTTGCTGTTTTGTAATTTATTATAAAAGTTTTATACTCTTCCTGACCAAAGGTATTTCTTTGGCCCTCTGACCCTCCAAAGGTATTATAAGTCAAATGAAGAATGTTCTGCCAGATGAGGAGGCCTGCAAAAGACATTTATTAGTCCATAGCTTTCAGGCCCCAGGAATTGAATTTGCTAGTAGCAGGTGTATTTGAGGACAAAACTGTGGACACTGTATTCTTTCTTTTTACCAGACATTTTAAACGCAAGTCTTAAGTGTTTGTCATTTAAATTTGTTGGTTCTATGCTATCCTGAGCTGCTAAAATCCTTCTTCGTAATCAGAAAATTAATCCATATACATTATTTTTATTGTTTTTGTCTCTCTGTACAGCCTTCTAAAATATAAGGTTGACTTAGTCAGAAATATGCAATGGTGCGTTTATTTACCTGAATTGTAGTATGTTTGGATTCATTTAAAAAGGGACACATTCTTATTTAAGGATATATCAAGGACACCCAATAAAGTAGTAGTAAGAAAAACAATAATAGCTAAGATTTATTAAGTGCCTTTTATGTGGCAGGTGTTCCTAGCACTTTACACATACTAGCTTTCTTAATCCTCACAAAAATCCCAGAATTAGGTACTATCATTATCCCTGTTTCAGGTGGACAAACTGAGGTTAGGTAATTTGCCCAAGGTTGCACAGCTAGAAGCTTCTTAATTTGTTTTCGTTATTTTATAGTGGGGAACTATTTGAAGCATACTTCTATTGCAAGTTCTTGATAAAGTCATGCACTCAAGAGCGAGAAAGGCTTTTAACAATTTACGTTTTCAGCTGTATCTTGACAGTCTTACTGTGTCAACTATGACATATATGTATATACACGTATGTTATTTATACATACATACACATGTATGTATGAACTAACATGCTTTTGGTAGTTTCAGCATACTAGGGGTTACATTTTCGACTCTTGGTATGACTGTCTCTCCTAGTATGCCCTAGTGTGCTCAAAACATTAATAGGTATGGTATGAGGTGGCAGTAAAACATTTTGAGCACTTTGTCTGTACTGGTTAACTGATTGATGAAAATAAAAATGTTAGTCTTTGTACTGTTTTCAGTATTTTTAAAAATATCTAGTAAGAAATTAGACAACTGTCTGCAATAGCTGCATAAAAATGCATGGAAACATCAGCTTTTTTTGCTTTTGAATCTTATCTCATTAGAATAAGTTTGTCTCATATTAATCAGATAGATTAGCTCTTTCATGCATCTTTAATGAGAAAACATAGATGGATATGGATATAGATATACATATATAATAAAAGTAGTCTGGAAGACAAAATATAGAATCCATAGGCAATAATACTAATAATGGGATCTTCTTTGTCTGAAATTCAAATGATTGCCTTTCCACTAAATCTCAGTCAGTTTTAGAATCATGAATTTCTACATATTAGCAGTAAGCCAGAACTCATTAAGGCAGTGAGATTTAAGCAAGTATTATAAAACACCAATTTGATTACTTTTACAATGACATTAAAGCAAACCAGACTCTGGAATGTAGTAAAATGTCTTTGTTCTCTATTTCCTATCATCTTTATGAGTACTTTCCATCTTTTATTTCTCTATTGCCTTCAATAAAACAGCTTAGCTTCTTGTATTCACTGCTTTGGATTTAAGAGTTCATCTGAGCCACTTACAACAGTAGAAGCAAAAGCATAATTTATTTGTACTTAATACAAGAAAGTTAACAGCCATTTGTGTGTCTTGTTTTGTGACTTGTCTGCTTATTTTGCAGTAAGGCTGATTACTCTTACTGGAATATTTTTTTTAATGATGGACAATTGCCTCACATAGCTATTGCTGCGGAACAAGCCACCCTAAAATTTAGTGGCTTAACACAATCACCATTTTACTTCCTCATGAATTTGCATGGCAGCACTTTGCTTGGGCTCATGACAGGTGAGTGGTTCTGGTGATTTCACCTGATATTACTCATGTAGCTGTGGCCATCTGCTGGCTTCATGTGGGCTAGGTGGTCCACAAAGGCCTTACTCGTTTGTCTGGTAGTTGGTGCTTGCTGTCACTTAGGTTCGCTCTCCATGTAATCTCTCATCCTTAAGGAGTCTAGCTCATGTATCTTTACATGGTGGACTCAGAGCAGCAAGAGAATAAAAGCAGAAATTGCAAGACCTCTTGATGAGTTTGCACAACATCATTTCAGCTGCATTTATTAGCTAAACAAATCACATGATTGCTTAGATTCTAGTGGACAGGAAATAGATTCCACTTCTTGATGGGAGGAGCAGCAAAGTCACATAAAAGAAGAGCATGTGTACAGGGAGGAATCATAGCCATTTTTTTATCTTCATCCTCCTAATTTTTGATTTACATTTTTAGAAGCCATAATGCAATTACATAAAGTGTCCTTTTTGGTGACTGTATTTTTATCAAGGTGAAATTCTTTATCTCTTTTATTGCCTTTTGTCTTGATTACTTTTTTGTGTCATATTAATATTGCAACTTCTGCTTGATTTCTTTCTTTTAGAATTTGTTGGGATGTCTTTTTCCAACCTTTATTTTTAAACTTTTTTTGACTTTTTAATTTAAGTATTTTTCTTATTAATAAGCTACAGCTATATTATCTTTATTTATGCAATACATCAGTGAATTTAACCCATTTATATTTATTGTGATTATTGATAAATTAGAATTTTTTTCATTTTATTTGCTATTCTAAAATTTTTATTTATTTTTATTTTTCCTCCCCCACCCCCACCTTCAATTTATCTGTATGACCTTTGACAAGAGGGTTAGCCTCTCTATGTCTAGGTTTTCTCATGTGTAAAATAGATATATAGTAACTATTTCCCAGCATTACTATAAAAATTAGAACATAGAATGCATGCTAAATGCATTATTAGAGCTTGGCATTTAAGAATTTGATAAGTATTTATTAATTTATTTGAGCCGGAGTCTCACTCTGTCACTTAGGCTGGAGTGCAGTGACAGGAGCTCAGCTCACTACAGTCTCCACCTCCCAGGCTCAAGTGATACTCCCACCTCTGCCTCCCAAGTAGCTGGGACTACTGGTGCTCACCACCATGCCCAGCTAAGTTTTGTATTTTTTATGAAGACACCATGTTGCCCAGGCAGCTCTCAAACTCCTGGACTCAAGCAATCTGCCTGCCTCAGCCTCCCAAAGTGTTGGGATTGCAGGCATGAGCTACCACATCTGGCCATTTGATAAGTATTTAAATATTACTTGGGTTTAAAAAAAAATCAAGTTTTGAAGGTTATCTGTTCTATTTCTATTATGTTTAACATTATAACAAACATATTTGAACTAACACTTTTCTATCAAGCAGAGAATCCATCAGTATTTATAACCTAAACCCATCACATAAACGAGATTCTGACATACTATTTGTCTGTCTTGTCTGTATGCTATCTCTAATTTTTTAATCTTCTGAAATTTTAGTGCTAAAATATTTCTTTTAATATCTTTTTTCTTTCTTTTCTTTTAGTATGTCTATCTTAGGAATCAGTCATTTTCAGTTTTATTATGCTCCCAATAATTATTTAGACTTAATTCTAAGATTTACTTATTTCTTTATCTGCTGCCACTGCTGCCTTTTTAAAAAATTTTATTATTATTATTTTTTTGGATGGAATGTTGCTCTGTCACCCAGGCCGGAGTGCGGGAGTGTAGTGGGGTGATCTCAGCTCAGTACAACCTCCCTCTCCCAGGTTCAAGCAGTTCTAATGCCTAAGCCTCCCAAGTAGCTGGGATTACAGGCACCCACCACCATGCCTGGCTGATTTCTATATTTTTAGTAGAGTTGGGGTTTCACCATGTTGGCCAGGCTGGTCTCAAACTTCTGACCTCAGGTGATCTGCCGGCCTTGGCCTCCCAGAATGCTGGGATTACAGGTGTGAGCCACCATGCCCAGCCTCCTGCTGCTGCTTCGAAATCATACTTTCATCTTTTATTTGCTATTGCCTAATAATGCTGTAGGATCACTACTCCAAAACTCAGTGGCCTGCAACAATAAGCATGTACTGTCACACTAAGGGGTCTGTGGGTCAGCTGAGGTTCAGTAGATCTAGGCAGGGCACGGTTCTAAAACATAAAAAATAGTTTCAAAATTTTTTTCAGATAATTTATTATAAACTCTGTGAAAACCTATATCTTTAGACGTATCTTTATTTGATTCTCAAACTGAAATGCTGATTTGACAGTTAGCTTCTTCTATCTTATTTCTCCCTCAGAATTTCAAGAATATAATTTTTATATCATCTCATATTTCAGATGAAAAGTCTAATACCATTTCTTTATAGGTGACTTTTTAAAAACTTGACACTTTTATGATTTTTTCCTTTATTCATAATGTTCAGAAATTTTACCAGGTTGTATTTAGATTCAAGGCATTAACTATTAGTCCTGTTCGGCATATTGTGGACTCTTTCAATCTAAAGTCCCAACTTTGTCTCCAGCTTGAAAAAATTTCTTTAGTTATTTCTTTGCTATTTCCAATATCTCTGTACTCTTTTTCTGGAACTCCTATTAGAGATTGAAACAACATTAAGATTTCAAGATCTGTCTTTCATGTCTCTTAATTTTTCTTCTCATACTTTTACTTCTGTTTTTTAATTGTATCTTATACTTTTACTTCTGTTTTTTAATTGTATCTTATGTCTTGAGGCATTTTTCTGGCTTTTTCAACCCCAGTATCTTGTTTAGGAGTATTTAATTACTAAACTCTCATAGTAAATATCAAATGCAAACGTCAAACTCAGCCACTCTGAAACCCAGGACTGAATGAAATAGCTCTTCCACTTCTGTCCTCAGGCTTTTCTCCTAACTTCTATAGCCTCTTTTTCCCCTTCTTTTTCTTTTCCTTTCTTTCCTTTTTCTTCCTTTTTTATCTTCCTTTCCTTTCTTCTTCCTTATCTCTCTTCTCTCTTCCCTCTCTCTCTGCATTTTTAAAAGTTGTTTTTTAAACTACATATAATTTACATACAATAAAATGGATTAATCTTAAGGGTTCAGTTCCATTTTTGGAACTGAACCATTTTATATGCCTATATAGTTACCACCAAAATTAGGATATAAAACATTCCCCATCACCCCAGAAAGTCTTCTAGTGCACCACTGTAGGCAATTTACTCCTTCCAGAGGCAACCAATTTCTGGCTTCTATTACCATAGATTAGTTTTGCCTATTCCAGACTTTCACATAAATAGAAATATACTGTTTGCATTTTTCTGTGTGCCTGGCCTCTCTCATTAAACATAGTTTTTCAGATTCATTTATTTTGTGTATATCAGATTTCTCTCTTTTATTGCTAAGTGATAGTCCACGGTATAACTCTGTCACAATTTGTGTATCTATTACTCCATCAATGGGCATTTGGTTTGTTTCCATTGCTTTGCATATTATGAGTAAGATAGTATTAGTATTCTTGCACAAGCCTTTCTCTAGACCTATGTTTTCATTTCTTATGAGTAAATATCTAGCAGTAAAGCTGACATAGTCTCTGTTCTTAATATTATTGTGTAAATTATTCTAGGGAAACTGACCTTGTCACTTCCCTTTTCTCAGCTCTGTAGTGCTTCACTTCCAATTGGTTGCCACTTGTTTCATATCTACCAGAAATCCCCCTCTCTCTCTTCTGTAGTTGGCCCTTCTTTCAGCTTTTCACTTCTGTTGTGGATTGACTCATATTTCTTCTCCCTCCTCCATGGAATTTATAAGTAGAAAAGAGGTAAATGCCACCTTGGTCAGCCACCTTGAACTGAAGCACTACAATTCTATTTCTTAATTTTATTTTCCTTTATATAAACCAAAAGAAAGTTCTATCATTTGTGCTGTTCCTTTGTTTATTCACTTCTACCCATAGTTTAAAAGGCATTAATCTTTGAGGTTGGGGGCATCCTCAGATGTCTATTCAGTCAGTCAAGAAGAATCTGTTTTGGTTCTAAAGCCTCCAAAGCAAATAATCTGAATAACATTTTCTATATGTCATACAAGTGTTTTTTTAACATCTCAATATCAGAACATTTTTCCTCTGATATGCCCATTAGATCCTTTATCCTACATGTTAATTTCATGTTCTTTTTTTTTCTTCTCAGTGTTCATGAACAGGTAGCTGCTCTCTTTTCAAGAAACTTCTCCTGCAGAACTTGAAGATTATTATGTAATAGTTCCTTGTCATCTCCGGATTCTGTTGTCTCAGTTTCTTTAACTTGTCTTCATCAGTCTTATTGTAAAATATTTTAGTGCTTTCTGTGCTTCTATTATTTCTTTCCCATCTTCTGAAAGCATCTTTCTTTTGCAACCCTTGGCTTAGGGTTTACAAATTTCACCCTTTACAAATGTTAAGATTTGTAAAAGAAAGGATGACAAGCCCCTTTCCTCAATGACAGCTAAGGGTGTCCCTCTGTCTCTACTCATTTCCCAAAAGACAGGAGATAATTTAGAGATGGGATGGGGGTGTCAGTTTAATGCCCCGATTATATGTAGTGAGTTCAAAGAAACAGCAAAAGAATGTGTTTTAGAAAAAAATATATATATTTCTTATTTTGCGCCTGATTTAAAGCTTATACAATCCGTTTTTATAAAAATTATAAGAAACCGTGAACATAAATACATAAAACTTAATTTATTTCCTTCTGTGGCATATCGATCAAGTCCAGTGCTGATAAAACCAACATGCTTATACCCAGTGTTTCTCTTGGGACTAAGCACTCACTGCCCACTGTGGTCCCTGACTTGATAATGTGCCCTTCTGGCTCTTTCTCTTCCCTGCCTGCCTTCCTCTTCCCCTACTAGAGATTTCTGAGGTTATCTCTCAGATAAATTACTTGTTCTTTGTCTCAGGGTCTACTTCTGGGCAAACCCATGCTAAGTGAACCATACCCAAATGGTAGTCATGGTGATAATGGATACTCCTCTAGGTAGCAACAGTACAGGAAGTCTCCAGAAAGGTAACAGAGTAGAGTTGCCATGAGGCACCTGTTTGTTGTTATCATTAACAGTGAGGAAGTCTGTTAGCCTCAGAGAGAGGTGCTGCAGGCAGCAACAGGATCAGGCTACCCTATGCCCTTCCGGAGCAGTCGGGAAGAAGGAAATTCCAAAATTGCAGAGATGGGCTGCAAAGGTCACGCCTAGGTAAAGCCTACAGATTCCTTTTTTTGGTCATCTAACGGGTCCTTTTTTTCCTGAGAAGCTGATCCCACGGTCCTTTACTATTTTAGGTGGGAGGATGAGCGACAACGGGGAGGCCTCAGAGATGTGTGGGATTATCATCAAATGCCTGAAATAAGCAGAGGCCAAGGTGCCTTGATACAGATAGCTTTGTATCAACTCCCTAAGCACAGACCAGCGTGTGTCCCTGGAAAGTTATTTTTGTAAACCGAGTAGAAGTGAAAACAGTAGGTTAACTACCCCTTCTTCCTGTTGGCCTGACTCATGCACATTTTAGTAAACCCAGTCATCTTGCACAGAGCACTCTCTATGGCTGACATACCTACGTTAGACAGCAACAACCACATTCTTCATGTAAGAGATAGTACTGTGAGGTTCACTGAATAAAAGAGTTCTGCCTGCAAGTTTGAGTCTCTGAGCTGCCGGATTTGTAGTTTTGAGTACCCCAATCACCAGATACTCAAACGCAGTGACCTGGAAAAAATCAGGTAGACTTTGAATGTGATGGGCCAGGCCTTGTACTCTAGACACCACTTATCTGTTTTCAAAAATAACAAGGTATGGCCAAATCTATATGAAGAATGCAAAGAAGCTAGAAATGGTCATAGCCCACCCCTGTGTTAACTTCAGCTGGAAATGGTCACAGCTCACCCCTGTGTTAACTTCCTTCCGCAAGCATCCAGATGGAGTATTTGAGCCAATGACAAATAACAGACATGCCTTGCCTCACAGGTAACCCTGGGAGATAGCAGTGAGGACAGGAGGAAAAGAGTTGCAGTCATTTTATTATTTTTTTAAATACAGCTTTGTTGAAGTGCAATTGACAACTGATAAACTGTACATATTTAAATAAAAAATTGGTTAATACTGACACCTGTAAAACCATCACCGTAGTCAAGATGATGAATAAATCTACCATCTGAAAAGTTTTCTTGTGCTCGTCTGCGAGCTTCAGCAATCTCCAGGCAACCACTGATCTGCCTTCTCACTATAGATTAGTGTTGCATTTCCTAGACTTTTGTATAAGTGGAATACAGAATGCATAGCATTGCATGATATGGCTTCTTTGCTCACCATAATAATTTTGAGATTCATTCACGCTGTTTTATGCATAATTTGTTCCTTTTTATTACCAATTAATATTCTATTGTGTGGATATACCACAATATACTTATCCATTGATCCATTTAGGTTATTTCCTATTTGGCAACTATTAAAGATGCTGTGAACATTCTGGTATAAGCCTTTGTGTGAACATTTGCTTTCATTTCTCTTGGGTGAATACTTTGGAACAGAATAGTTGGATCATATAGCTGTTGTATGTTTAGCTTATTAAGAAATTGTGGAAATCTTTTTGGTACACTCACATAAAGTGTTAGGATCTACAACAATCCAGATACTTCCTTGGAAAACTTTATAGAATTTGAAGGTTGAATCCCAAAATGATATTTTTCTATAGTTAAAATATAAGTGTATGAACTACAGTATATCCTGAAATGCTGAAAGAAGGAGTTAAGATACTGTCTCTTTGGAAGGAGGTCTCCTTTCTTTTCAGAATGCCCAAAATAATCTCATCGGTGTCGATTCTCCAAGTGACAGTGGTGACATTGATTATAGTGACCATCATGGTGCAGGTTGTGAAATGAAAATTAGATGCTGGACCAAAAAAAAAAAAAAAAAACAACAACAACAACAACAGGTTAGAAAAGTGTCCCAGAAGAAAACTACTTCTCCCATGTCCTGCTGTTCAATATTCCTTGATTCTCTTGTCCCCATTCCTTGTCCCCATGAGTGGAAATTAAGAAAACCAGAAATGGATTTTGTGTCTCCTGCCTGGGGCCTCAATTACGTTGTGACATAGAAACCTGGCATGGATTTTCAGCTCAAAATGAATTGGAAGCCAAGTTTATTGCTGGGAATCTTCAAAATTTCAGAGTAAGAAGAGCAAAAATAAAAAGAGAGATCCCATTTACATGTTCCTAATTCTTAGCCCAAGAAATTAGTTGAGGAAATTCTAACCTTCTGGCTACACAGGACATAAGAGAATACAGATTGTTAGTGACTCACATAGGATTCTCATTATGAGGGCAAATGTTGTCATTCCCTTACACATAAGGTAACCCATCCATTGCCCAAATGTTCACTAGGTACATTCATGGCCCAGAGATACAGACAAGAAGCTCAAAATGGCTTTTCAGCCCTTGTACCCAGAATGCGGTCTACAGACCACCAGCATTAGCATCTCCTGAAAGCTTGTTAGAAAATAAGAGTCTTAAGCCCTGCCTAGAACTACTGCATCAGACTCTGAATTTTAAAAATGTTTGTTTATGTATATTTGGGGGGTACAGGTTTCTTACTACATGTGTATATTGTGTAGTAGGGAAGTCTCGGCTTTTAGCGTACTCATCACCTGAGTAATGAACATTGTACCCAATGAGTAATTTTTCAGGACTCCCACATTTTGGAGTCCCCAATGTCTGATTCCTCTTTGTCTGTGTATGCCCATTGTTTAGCCCCCGCTTATAAGGGAGAACATGTGATTTTCAACTTTCTGTTTCTGAGTTATTTCACTTAGCATAATGGCCTCTGGTACCAGCCATGTTGCTGCAAGAGACATGATCTCATTCTTTTTTATGTCTGAGTAGTATTCCATGGTACATTTCTTTATCCAGTCTTCCACTGATGGACACTTAGGTTAATTCCATGTTTTGCTATTGTGAATAGTACTGTGATAAACAGATGAGTGCAGATATCTTTCTGATATATTGCTTTCTTTCCTTTTGGGTATATACTCAACAGTGGGATTGCTGGATTGAATGGTAGTTCTATTTTGGGTTCTTTGAGAAACCTCCATACTGTTTTCTATAAAGGATATATGCTTATTTACATTCCCATCAACAGTGTATAAGTGTGCCCTTTTATCCATGTCCTCACCAACATCTGTTGTTTTTAGACGTTTTAATGATAGCCATTCTGACTTGTGTAAAATGGTATCTCATTGTGGTTTTAATGTTTATTTTTCTGATGATTACTGATGTAAATCATTTTCTCATGTATTTGTTGTCCTCTTGTATGTCTTCTTTTTAACAGTGTCTGTTCATGTCTTTTGTCCACTTTTTAACGAGGTAATTTGGTTTTTTCCTGCTGAGTTGTTTGAGTTCCTTGTGGATTCTGGATGTTAGCCCTTTGTCAGATGCATAGTTTGCAAATCTTTTTTCCTGCAGAATCTGTATTTTGACAGGGTCTCCAGGTTAATCGTATGCAGGTCATGGTTTGAGAAACACTGGTCTACATGCATGCTTTTCTTGCAAGTTGCAGGTCCCAGAAAGCATTTAATACAGGTCCTGTGTTATCCAGCTATTGCCTAATAATGCTGTAGGATCACTACTCCAAAACTCAGTGGCCTGCAACAATAAGCATGTACTGTCACACTAAGGGGTCTGTGGGTCAGCTGAGGTTCAGTAGATCTAGGCAGGGCACGGCTCTAAGCTATGGATTGGGTCTAGGTTTACGCCACAGGTCTCCTATTCTTTCGTGACCAGCAGGCTACCTGCCACACATTTCTCTCATGGTGATGGGATTACACCTGGGTCATATCTGTTACCATTCCATCAGCCAAAACAAGTTACAAGATCCAACAGACTAGCCAACAAGGGGTCATGGGCTTTGGAGTTGCTTCGATTCCAGTTCTGCTCCTCAGTTAAGTCTCTACCTTTAAGCAAAATCCTTACACTTCTCTACGTCTCTGTGTCCCATTCAGTAAAATGGGGTAAGAATAGCTACATCACCAGGGCTGTGTTGAGAAGCTGCTTAGTCTGGCTCTGGGGCCAGAGTCAGGCCAAGAGGAAGAGTGAGTCCCAGAGAGCCCTGCTGCTGAAACGTTAGAGCTAGAGAAAGTTCCTACATGTCACCCCGTGGGTTGCTCTGGCAGCACAGGATACAGCCCCCACCAAGGGTTGTTTTTGAGTCAAGAAATACATGCCCGTCTCTCTCCATCTTTTTTCTGAATGATCACCCTTTTCACTGCTTACAAATGTTGTGCTACAAGTAAGAACTGTGCCTGCAAATACGTTATTCATCACTCGTGGGGCTTGGAAAATTTAAGCCTGTGACCGCTTTCCCTGATGAAAGGGAACCATCTCCTACCTTCCTTCGCTAGACGCAACAAGAGAAACAGAACATGCCTGGGGACAGGAGTTCCACAGGCTCTGTGCATTGTATATTCTACTTTTTTTTTTTTTTGAGACAGTCTCGCTCTGTCACCCAGCCTGGAGTACAGTGGCGTGATCTTGGCTCACTGCAACCTCCGCCTCCCAGGGTCAAGCAATTCTCCTGCCTTAGCCTCCCCAGTAGCTAGGATTACAGGCGCCCACCACCATGCCTGCCGAAGTTTTGTATTTTTAGTAGAGATGGGGTTTCATCATGTTGGCCAGGCTGGTCTCAAACTCCTGGCCTCAGGTGATCCACCCGTCGAGGCCTCCCAAAGTGCTGGATTATAGGCATGAGCCACTGCACCCGGCCTTATTGTACTTTTTAAAGAGCCAGAAGAGTTTCTTTCTTGTGACTAATCAGATTTTCCTTTTTCTCAGTGTGTCACAACAACTATTTCCTCATAGTCTTCTGGGGAACAGGCAATTAGGGTTTTCAGATGTTTCTTCTACCTGAGAGTAGTATCATATCTTCTTTTTTAGTTATGATATTATCTTGCTGATATTGAATCAGTTTGTGGGCCAGTCTGGTTCCAGATCTTTTTCTGTCATACTTTTCATGTTCCTGATTTCCCTGTGTTCCCAGTGGAGTTTATTCTTTGTTTATTTTTTCATAGACTGTGTCTCTAGTTTATTGAGCACAACCTCTTCAAACCCGTCACATTTCAGATGTGTTCTATAGTATCCTCTCTCTTCTCTCTTTATACGCCAGATTTTGAGTTGGGACCAGTCTCAGTCCAGCTGTCTTAATAATTTACTCATTTTGTGGTGATCACAGAATTTAGCACTAGTTGAACAGGTAACTGAAATAGATAGAAAAGAAAACTTTTAAAAATGTACACTACCAGAATGGCAAAAAGGAAAACCAAAACCCGATGATACCAAGTGGTGGTGAGAAAGCAGAAAAACCAGTGGGAGTATGAATTGACATAAACACTCTGGAAAAGTGTTTTTCCAAAGTTAACTGCTGAACCATTTTCACTG
Organism: Cacajao melanocephalus; assembly: GCA_963573385.1. Taxonomy (NCBI): domain Eukaryota; kingdom Metazoa; phylum Chordata; class Mammalia; order Primates; family Pitheciidae; genus Cacajao; species Cacajao melanocephalus. The sequence goes on along the minus strand of CAUYLG010052298.1, from coordinate 78,449 downwards.
GGACTAAGACAGGGAACAAAAAGAAGTTTATTGGACTTATAGTTTCACATGGCTGAGGAGGCCTAAGAATCATGGCAGGAGGCAAAGGGCTCTTCTTACATGGCAACAGCAAGAGAAAATGAGGAAAAGGCAAAAGCAGAAACCCCTGATAAACCAATCAGAGCTCATGAGACTTACTCACCATCATGAGAATAGCACAGAAAAGACTGCCCCCATAATTCAGTTACCTCCCCCTGGGTCCCTTCCACAACATGTGGGAATTCTGGGAGATATAATTCAGTTGAGATATGAATGAGGACACAGCCAAATCATATCATTCCTCCCCTGGCCCCTCCAAATCTCATGTCCTCACATTTCAAAACCAATCATGCCTTCCCAACAGTCCCCCAAAGTCTTAATTTATTTCAGAATTAACCCAAAAGTCCACAGTCCAAAGTCTCATCTGAGACAAGGCAAGTCCCTTCTGACTATGAGCCTGTAAAATCAAAAGCAAGCTAGTTTCTTCCTAGATATGATGGTGGTACAGGTATTGGATAAATATAACCATTCTAAATGGGAGAAATTGGACAAAACAAAGGGATTACAGGCCCCATGCAAGTCTGAAATCCAGCAGGGCAGTCAAATTGAAGCTCCAAAATGATCTCCTTTGACTCCAGGTCTCACATCCAGGTCACGCTGATGTAAGAGATGGGTTCCCATGGTCTGTGGCAGCTCCGCCCCTGTGGCTTTGCAGGGTACAGCCTCCCTCCAGCTGCTTTCAGGGGCTGCTGTTGAGTGTCTGTGGCTTTTCCAGGCTCATGGTGCAGTGCAAGCTGTTGATAGATCTACCATTCTGGGATCTGGAGGACGGTGGCCCTCTTCTCAGAGCTCCACTAGGCAGTGCCTTAGTAGGGACTCTCTGTGTGGGCCCCAACCCCACATTTCCCTAGCAGAGGTTCTCCATGAGGCCCCTGCCCCTGCAGCACACGTGAAGTCCCTCCCATAACACATGAGAATTCTGAGTGATACAATTCAGTTGAGATTTGAATGGAGATGCAGCCAACATATCAACATGCCACTGACCCAGCAATTCCACCTGGGTATGTGCCCAACAGAAATCTATTCACTAATGCCCTCAAAGATCTAAAAAAGAATGTTGATAGCAGCACTGTTTAAAATGGCCCCAACCTGGAAACAACCCCAATGCCATCAGCAGAATGGATAATAAGGTAGTTAAGTGTATACAGTGGGAATGAACAAATGACCACTACAGGCAACATGCACAATTTCACAAATGTAATGTTGAGTGAAGGAAGCCAGGCACAGTGTTCTGTTGAGGTAAAATTCTAAACCAGGAAAAGGGATTCTGTTTAGGTAAAATTCAAAACCAGGAAAAAGGAATATGTGCTGTTGGAAGAGAGTTACCCTTGTCAAGGAAGTGATGAAAAGGGAGTCCAAGGAGGGCAGTTAGGGCGCTGGTAATGTTCTGCCTCTTGATCTAGGCGTTGGCTACATAGGTGTTTTCAAGTTGTGAAATCTCATTGAGTTGTAGAGTTACATATGTATATATTTCTGTAGAAATATCATACTTTAAAAAAAAGAATGCAGCAGGCAGGGTAAATGGTGTAAAAGAGATGGCTGGTTTTCACTGAGAAAGATAACTCACAGCCCTGGAGTTCACTCTCTGGGCTCTCTGATGTGTGTGCTAGCACACAGATTGTTCTCCAAATTGGAATGAATGCAGACTAGTTTCAGTATTAGGGGGGTGCTCCTCTGCCTCAGGGCCGAGTGCCATTGTTACAACATCAAAGACCAACTGCTGGCTAAGATGCGGTCCATATGAAAAGAGTGACCAGCACATTTACTGCTTGACTCCATTCCCTTTAAAAGGAACTGGCTCCATGGTCCTCCTTCAAAGCTCAATTATAGACATATATCTTCTTTATAGGACATCATGTACAATAAAGAGGAGCAATAACTGAAAATTTAAAAAGAAAAAAGAATACCTTTGAGAGCACTGTGAGAGGGACATTCCATGTAATAAACATCACTGTGGTTACATTGCCCAAACATTCTCAGAAGTTCAGCCATGGGCCTGAGAACCTTCTACTGGACATGGTGACTTTTGGGGACTAATTCAAATCATATTTTTTTGCTCCAGCCCTTTCCCCAGACTCTAAAAATTCTTAAGAATGTCGTTAATGAGAAGCAATCTACTTCAAACCAGAAGGCCACCTCACTAAAATCAGGCAAAATGGCAAAATTCATAGCCCATTACTCATTAACTTATTTGGAGCTGCCCTTCAGTGAAGTAAACATTTTTTAAGGGTTGAGGCTAAAGTAAACTCCTGGATCAATTATACGTAGTTCCCTAATCCTCACATGGACATCACTGCACATAATTCCAGTGTGAAAATCTCACAGATTTATTAGCATTTCCAGATACTACAACTCAACTAGAAAACAGCAAAGTTGTTTCTATGCCTATCAGAAAATGAAGAATTTATTAACTTTCCAAGAGAGAAGAAAGTAAAATTACTTGTAACACACAGGATGTTTTTGGCCTCATAATGGAGTCTGACCCACGTGGTGGAGAAAGTAACATCTATAGTCAAAATGACCAGTCTGCTCAAAACTGACCAATCCAGAATAATCCTTTCAAATTCACTCATGATGGCAGTTGATCAGCCCATAGGGGATACAACATTCTAAAGGGTGACCAAGTCATCCACTTCCGTTTGACCCATTATGCCTGAAAACGTTCAGCTCTCCACACTTTGCTGGAAAAAGGGTAACAACTGAGTGCATCCTTCCCTCCCTGCTCCCTTCACTGGTACATTCAGGAAGACACAAACCAGGTGAGACAACTGGGAGCTCCTTACTGAGAGTGTGAAGTGTGGTGGCAGTACAACATGCAATTCTGAAAACATCATGAAATGAGGTAAATCTGGGGAATCCACATCAACTAGAAAAAAACTGGAAACATTTGAAGAGGCCTTGGGATCACAAAGAGTGAGTCTAAACATTGAAGAGCAGATATTAAATAGAAATAATGAAAGACAGGTTCTAAGGAAAATATCTGTGGCAGCAAGATATTCGAAGTTCTGTTCCAGGTTCTCCCCAGGGACTCACTGCCCTAAAATTCTGTCCAGTGTGGTTCTCTCATGCCCCACAATGGTTCTTTCATGGCTTATTCTCCAAGGCCAGGATTAATGCTAAGATCTGGACTAACCCAATAATGGACATAAATGGCCTTGGCCTTAAATTTTCAGGGGTCCAGCTGCAGGCTCCTCCCTGAGATCTGAGAAGATTTTTACTTACTAATTTAATCTTAAGGTGAATGCTAGTAGGAGGATTATTGTGGTGTGTCCCCAGAAGGTTCTGTGTCTTGGTCCTGGAAATCTAAGTGAAGTACCTTTTGTGCCACCAGTTTATGTGGGCACATCATGGGCACTCACATACACAAGGGTCACTGCACATGGCTGCAGGAGTGCATGCTGCTCTGCTCACTGCGTTGGACTGGGGCTTCATCTGTGCCCCAACCTGCCTTCACTCCATGAGGAGGCACTCTACTTAGAAGGCAGGTTGCAGACACTCACCAAATTCTAGAATGTTGTTGTTGGCAAGAAAACTAAGCCCCAATGTCTCATTTAATTAACAAAGAATCTAAAACCTGGAGAAATTAAAAGATTTAGCTAAGACCATACCATTCATTCATCCTATAGCCAGTACCAGACTCCAAGGCAAGTCATCTTTCATGAAGCCACACAATCCCCCATTTCTGAATATCTGTAAAAGTTTTGATGGCCCCGCTTAGCTGAAGAGAATTGGAGTAAAGGTACATACATCTAAAGTGTCAGGATCCTGCTACATGTCAATTGCTATTAGGTTGTAACAGGAGCAGAAAGGTAATTAAATGGACGTGAGTTGTCTCTTTTGTTTAATATACAACAAATTGCAGTCAGGCAAATGAAATAATGTACATATAAGCATTGAGCACTGCCCAGCCACATAATTAGCATTCTATAATTCCATCCATTCATTCATTCAGCACTTTCATGTTGCGTGTGGCTGTGATGAGCAGATATTGTGCAAGACACTGGAGATTCAATTGAGAACAAGCTTATGTTCTAGAAAGAAAACTGACAATAATTGATTCATAAAAAAGAAATTATTGTAGATTGTGATAGGCACTTAGCAGGAAAAGATAGTGAATAACTGGAACTTCCTACCAATAGAGGGTGGTCAAGGAAGGACTTGCTGGAAAAGTGACACTTGAGTCCTGAGCTGGGGGCAGAAGGACCAGCTCTGCAAAGAACTTGGGAGAGCCAGTCAGGCAGAAGGAATCACAAACACTGAAGCCTTGAAGTTGGAAAGACTTTGGCATGACTAACGGATGGAAAAGAGACTGGAGAACAGTGTGTAAGGAAGAAAGTGGCCCATGAACTTGTAGAAAAAAGCAAAGGCTTTGCAGGTCATGATAAAGAATATGGCTGTTCTAGGATTGGTGAGGAAGGAGCCATGGAAGAGATTCTGAATGATGGCTCCATCTGATCAGTGGAGAATGACAGGGAAGAACATAGATACGTTAGAAAATTTCATAATAATCCAGGTAAGAGGTGATGGGATGTGGACCAGCTAGAGAGGAGTGGATGGATTCAAGACACATTTCTGAGACAGAGCCAACAGGATGTGCTGGTGGATTGCATTTCAGAGTTAAGAAGTGAAAAATCAAAGACAGCTTCCAGCTTTACAAGGGTAGGTTCATGTCAGTGGATTTATATGGGACATGTGGAATATGAGATGTCTATGGGACATGTAAGTGAAGATGGTAGCAGGGAGGTTGTCAAGTGGACAGGGAGCTGAGAGTAAAGTGTCATGACCAAAGTGGGAGGAGGAGAAACAAGAAGGGTGGTGTCACAGAAGCCAGGGGAGAAGAATGCCTTAAGGAGAGAGGACCTCTAGCAAACGCTGCTGTGAATACAAAAAAGATGAGGATAGAGAAATGCCCATTCAACTGGGCAACACAGACGTGGCTGGTGGCCTGAATGAGAGCAGTTGCAGAGGCATCCTGGGAACAGACTCCAGTGTCTACTGGGTAAAGGAACAAATAGAAGGCGAGGAAATGGAGATAGAATACATAGATAAGTCTTGCAAAAGTTTTGCTATGAAAGGGAGATGTATGAACATGTGGTCAAAGAAGTTTTTGGTTCATGTAAGATCAGAGATACTAGGGCATCTGTGATGCTAATGAGAATGATCCAATAGAAAGGGAGACACTGATGATGCAAAACTGAGAGAGGAGAAGTGAGGAGTGAATTCTTCAAGAAGACAAGAGGCTAAGTGTGAGCATGGGCCTTTCATAGAAGCAGGAAAGCTTGATCTGTCTAACAATTGGGAAGAGAAAGAAAATGAGCTATGCAGACAGGAGTACAGATAGAGTGATAGTAATAAAAGAGTTACCATCGCATGACTCCTGTTCCATCAGTGAAATGTGAGGTGAGGACAAGTAGGACATTTGAGGAGAGTAAATATGAAATGGTCATCTTGGGTACTGGAGCAAGTAAGGTTGTGAAGGAAGGGCAGTTGGATTTTGGAACACTGCTTAGTATTCATTTGAGGGTTTAAGGACATGAATCTAAAAGCAGGTTTGTCAAGTTGTATGTTTTTATTGCTCCCATCACCCACCTGCTTGGCTACTAACCTACAGAAGTTAGATCACTGGGTTCAAGCAAATGGAGGTGTTGCCAGTCAAATACAGAATAAGGAGAAGAGAAGGGGGCAGGCAGAGTTGAGGGACATTGTAAGGAAATGATTAAAATTAAAGAACACATGTTGAAGAAGGAAAGTAAAAACAAGAGAAGGCTGAAGGGAGGTGAGAAAATGGTGGTGGCTTGGAGAGCTCAACAAGTTTTAAAATTGGAAAAATGAGCTAAAAGAACAGGAAGTGTCTTTATGTAGAAAGTTACTGACATAAGGTCTAGGGAAGAGGGTGGTTGAGATGCAGTAGAGGGAAAAGGTGTGGAAAGGATGTGGGAAGTGAGGAGGTCCATGAATTTGGGAGATCATTTATATGGATGTTGAAGTCACTAAAAAGGATAACAGCTCATTGGTAAAGATGACTAAGCCAGAAGCTGGACTTTTCAATGAATGGAGAATGCCCAGAAACTCCACAGAGCAGTTGGAACATCTAGCGTCTTGAAAGCAACAGGATTTACTTGTTTGGTTTTTGTTTTTATTTTTCAGGAGGAAGGGGAAGAAAAGATCAGGAGATAGCCATGGGACCAGGAAAATCTAGAAGGTTGAGGGGATGTTCAGAGAAGTGGAAAATGAGAGGTTGATCATAACTGAGTAAAAGTCCTAGAAGGTCCAGTAAAAGACAGGTTTGGGAAGGTGAAGGAGGACAGGCTGAGTCCAATTAAGTGTTCAGAGATGTGTAGAGTGGAGAGCCTGGTCTCTTGAAGGCAACTAGGAGAGCCATGATGGGAATGGTCCTGTGCTTCTCTTGAATGGAGGTGACACCCTTTGCTCATTGGCATGGTGGCTTCGAGGCTGTTGTTTCTATGCTTATTTAGGCTGGTATAAAAGCATCAGATGAGGGGCAGGAATTACTTGAGCCTCACTTGGCGAGGTTGGCTGCCATAGCTTGAGACATTGGGTCCCTTAGCGTTCATGTGTTAAGTGGTGGAAGCTGGTAGTTATACAGATTTCACCTGATTTTATCTACTTGATTTTGTCATATACTTAAAATAGTCCCTACCATGGGCCTATTGAGTATTTGATTATTTGATTAATAATCAAATTTGAGTATTTGATTTTTATTGACTTATTGAGTATTTGATTATTGACTTATTGAGTATTTGATTAATATTGAGTATTAATCTTTTTGAGGATTTGATTAATATGCAGTATTAATATTAATTATTTTTGAGTATTTGATTAATATTGACTTATTTAACCCTCAAAACAACAACTTGGGGTAGGCACTATTATTATCCTCATTTTACACAATAAGGTTAAGTACCTTGCCCAAGTCACACAGATAGCAGAGGTAGAAGCAAGATTTTAACTTTGGCTGTCTGGACCCCAGAGTCCATGCTTTTAATCACTGTGACTGTGTGGCCTGGGGAAAAAGTTCTTTATTACCAAAAAGAACTCTTGCCTTGAAAGCCAGAAGATATAACTTTGAGTCCCTACTCTGTCACTAACTGGCTGTGACCAACATTTAACATCTTTCACCCTCAGCTTTCTTAGTGGTCAGTTCCATGAAGTCATTCAGGGACCCAGGATGATGGAGGCCATGATGTCTTCTTAGCAGTCCCAGCTCAGAAGTGACACACATCACTTTTGCCCACATACGTCATCCCTTGATGCAGGATGACTGGGAAATGCATTCCCTGACAAGGGTTGCCTCCAGCTTAACACAGAGACGTATATTTTTGGTAGAAAGCTAGCCCTCTCTGCCTCATGGCTCGATATGGCTTTTAGGACTCTGCCATGCTCCACACTTAGGGCTGTACTCTCAGCTGTTTGTTTTCTTCCTGTCTGACCTCTAGGTCTCTTTTATTATAAAAGCAGTAAAATGATCATCTGAATGCCATTAACTGCATGCATCCCCTCACTTTTTCAAATATAAGCTACGAATCAAAAATTTAGCCCTTTCCTAATGCCAAAACCCAGGGAAGAAATTAAGCATGCCCAGAATTGTAAGCAATATTCATCACCTTTAAGCATCTGGTTGCACTATGTCTATCCATTAACTAATCACCAAAACATAGTTTCAGTAGGAATTGTTACAACCCATTTGATACAGAATGACAAGACTTAGAGGTTCACAGTATTTCTGCAATTAGAACAGCAGGCACAATTTTCCTGAAATAGTTAGATATTTGAAGAGAAGATGGAATTTTTTCTCAATTTTCCAGATAATATGTTTGCTTGAATGGAATGGGGATAGACCTCAATGTTCATGGTATTTGCAGAAGGAAATGTTTGTCTATTACCACATCTCTAATGTAGACATTGCTGATTCATCTGCAGGTCAGCAAGAGAGCCCTGTTGGCCAGTTTAGGGAGGTCACATTTATAGAGAAGTCCAAACAAGGTACCTTGCTATCCTCTCTTTTGTTCACAGACAGACAAGATAAACCTAGGCAGAGAGAAAATTTGCCTCAATTTTGGATTAAATACAGTGGTCTGCTTGCAGATTCCAAGGTCGAATTAAAAGTCTACAAGAGCAGAAGTCTTGATTCAAAACAGCTCATCTCTGACAGGTTTTTATGTGGGCAGAGGGGAATCTCTCAGCACTAAGATGACTACAGCTCACAGAGTCGTCAGCTGAAATATGGAGGGTTACCACTGCTATAGAAGATGTCCTATGCCAAAAACTAGCATAAGCTCATGAAAATATATAGTTGTTACTTATTTGGACATTACATGTCCTAAAGTCTCACAAATTATGTGGTAAGACAGCTTTGTTATTTGTTTTTCACATGGCAAGATGACGAGTGAAAAGAACTTAATGATAAGCAAACATATTTCATATAAAAACATATTAAAGAGATTTATTTAGCATGAGGCTTATTCCACAGTTCACAGGCATGGTGTTACCTTTACTGTATACTGCCATAATTTCAACACAGATAAAGAGATAATGTAGTTGCTTCAAAATCCTTGGCCAGGTTTTTTTTTTTCACCATTATTAGGTATTTTGGTGTCATACACATTTGTGGGATGACCCCATTTTCTATTGAGAATATGTGTCTCCCTTTTCATTCCCCTAGAAACAAACTACCTATACAAAGTCAAAAGGGAGTAAGATGTGTAAAAGGGAAACGTGTGTTTCACCTAAGTGTCATATTCAGAAACATCTGCTTTGCCTGGTATATATGGCATTAATTTCCTGCCAGTTTTCTATTGAAAGACCCCTTGAGTCTTTTGAAATTGAACATCAAGTCACGTTTCTTTAATCAACTCTAGGAAACAGTGAAAGAAAGGAGTGGTGGAGAGGTTTCTTTTTATAAAACATTCCTAAAATCAAAAAAAGTCTAGAAGAAAGAGTCTGCACAACTTTGGGCCATGAGTCTGGCATTTTAATACCAAAAAGCACTTATTCCCTGCCAGCCCATGTTGGTTAAATACCTTCCTTCCTGTATTAGTTATTTATTGCTGTGTAACAAATTACCCCGTACTTATTTTACCCCATAGCTACTGAAAAGAGCACGTTTATTATCTCAGAACCTTTGTGGGTCAGGCATTCAGACACAGCTTATCTGAGTCCTTTTGCCCGTGGTCTCTCACAGGCTATAGTAAAGGTAGCCCTGAGTTCCTTGCCATGTGGGCCTCTCCGCAATGCAGCTCCCAGGATGGCAGCTGAATTTATCAGAGCAGGTAAGTGAATAAAGCCACAAAAGAGTATGAGCAAGACAAAATCCACAGTCTTTTTGTCTCCTAATCTCAGTAACATTCCATTATATTTGCCATACCCTATTTGTTAGAATCAAGTCGTTTTCTCCATCCCACTCTCAAAGGGAGGGGATTGCACAAGGCTATGTAATATTCCAGGAGACGGGGTCATTGAGGACCATTTCAGAAGCTGCCTGCCATACCCCCCTCCACATGTACATGGGTACCTGCCCATTTCTGTGTGTCCCAACAGTGATAGTTCCTCTGCACGCTCTAGTGTACTTACCTGGGTCCGTCCTTTTCCAGATTTCCTTAATTCCTTAGTTTCATTTCATTTTTAGTTTCTCTCCTTTCATGTCAATTCAAAATAATACTTAGTTTCATCTTCTAAACTCTTGCTCTCCTCTGCTCACAAATTTCTAATCATTCCCCTTTCCATGCCTCAAAACAGGTATTGAAGAACTCCATATCTGAAACAGATCCACCTTTCCTACCCCTCGCTTTACAGGCTGCATTTGCAGCCAAATTAGACTCTCACTATTCCTTGCACCCACCCACTCCAATGTTCTTTGCCCTCTTTCCAGTTGCAAAAATTCTGGACAGGCCACAAAACCTTTTCTGTGTGCCGGATGTTGTGGCTCACACCTGTAATCCCAGCACTTTGGCAGGCCGAGCGGAGCAGATCACTTGCGGTCAAGAGTTTGAGACCAGCCTGGCCAACATGGTGAAACCCCGTCTCTACTAAAAATGCCAAAAAAAAAAAATTAGCCAGGCATGGTGGCATATGCCTGTAATCCCAGCTACTCAGGAGGTGGAGGCAGGAAAATCACTTGAACCCGAGAGTCAGAGATTGCAGTGAGCCGAGATCATGCCACTGCACTCCAGCCTGGGCAACAGAGTGAGACTCTGTCTCAGAAAAAAAAAAAAAAAAAAAAAAACTTTTCTGTGAACTATTGAGGTAGAAATGGTCCCACTTCTGAACCCCCAAATCATGGTTTATCCATTGAGTAGATATTGCATTCTTCCTGCTCCATGCCTATCTGTGGGTATGAAGCATCCCTACTCCCCACTCTGCCTACCAGGACAAAGGAAGGGCCATGAGACCAGCAATAGGAGCTTGCTCCTGTTACACTCATGGCATGCAGAGTAGCTGCTTGCAAATGGAAAGTGCCCAACAAAGTCTGGAAGGTCAAGGAGTGTTGTGCTTTCCAAAATGCCTTCACTACGTATAAGGAGGCAGAGCAGATAGTGTTTTTTCATTTTACAGGTAAGAAACCTGAGACCCAGAAAGTTTGTCTACTTGCCTGAAATGGACAATGGCAGAGCCATGATTAAATTCCCAAGTTCTAAGGCCTTGTCCAATCCCCCAGTGCCCTGGCCTTAGAAGAAGAAAGTAACTGATTTGGGATTCTCTATTCATGTCTTTTCTTTTTTCTTTTCAATGTAAAACCACCTGACTGGACTTGGTTTTTAATAAAACAATTTGAAGTCACTTGATAACTCTTGCATTGTAATGAATATCCTTCTCTTTAATTTTTTTAAAACCATTCCAGGAGAAAGAAGGGAGTGAGACAGATGTTTTTTTTTAAAAAAAAAAAAAAAAAAAAAAAAAAGGATTGGGCCTGGTGGCTCATACCTGCAATCCCAGCACTTTGGGAAACCAAGGCAGGCAGATCACCTGAGGTCAGGAGTTCAAGACCATCTTGGCCAACATGGTGAAACCCTGTCTCTGCTAAAAATACAAAGCCGAGGGTGGTGGCACATGCTTATAATCCAGCTACTTGGAAGGCTGAGACAGAAGAATCACTCTTGAACCCGGGAGGCAGAGGTTGCAGTGAGCCAAGATCGCACCATTGTATTCTAGCCTGGGCAAAAAGAGCTAAACTCCATCTGAAAAAAGAAAGGAGAGATTCAGAGGTAAAAAAAGGGTCTGTGTCTGCAATTTCTTGTTCTTCGGTGAGATAACCTTTTCAACTTACTGAAAACACAGCATCAGGAAATGTTGTGTCTTTAAGTGTCAGCGTGTCCCTTCCTGACCCTGATTCACATCTGCCCCTCTGATGAAGTTATCACCAGTTTGTAGCCTGTACAGGTCAGGAGGGTTCCAGTGACCCAGGACACCTTTGATGGATGCCATGGCTGAAACTACAGCGTTGCTGGCAGTAAAGTGAGGGTGTGTGTGTGTGTGTGTGTGTGTGTCTGTGTCTGTGTGTGTGTGTGTGTGTGTGTGTGTGTAGGTAGGTAGGTAGGAGGAGCAACTTAAAAGAGAGACTTTAGCATGAGGGATAATTATTTCTCAAAACCCACCATCCAGACCTCTGTAGGCAATATCTTGAATTCAAAATGACTTTCAGCTAAGTCGTGTTTGCACCTGGGAACTGTGAGAATTATTGAAAGCTTCATAAAGGAGATGAAACCTGACCGTGACAGGAAGTGACTTACAGCCCCGGAGGCTCAGATATATTGACATAAGGTAGTGAAGTAGGAAAGAATTACGGTTTTCAAAAAGAAGTAGGATCTTGGTTTTGCTTTTATCTCAGTATGATTTGTGTGTCCTAGAACAAAATACTCTAACCACAGTGCAAAAGTGACATTCATGCAACAGGAGTGGTCTAAATCCTTTGCCTTTGTGGGCCTGATGCAGAGGAAAGTCAGAATTTCCTCTGTGGCTTGTTCATCATGTGTCAGTATTGCGGTTTCCAAGTGCTGTGAAAACCTGATTTTCCAAGTTCCAGGTGGGCTATGTGGGTGATGGCAGCATCCAAAAGTGTGGAAGAAATTAGCTAGAGCCGGCAAGTTACTTGGAGACTGAGGTTGCGGCTGCTGATTCGTAGTAGTACGTTTCTTTGTGTGCACAAATTGTCATATTCTTATTCTCTAGCATTTCGTCACTTGATTCTTCTTTATGACCATTTCTTATTGCTCCACTTGAAGCAACAAGGGATCTGATGTCCAGCAGCAGGTGATTATCCAAAAATCTGAGCATTATCCAAAAAACTGCATTGCTGGTGTATGAACTGTCTTGGAAGAACCATGTCAACTGGAAAATTTGATATTATTTTGAAAAAATGATGGACCCTAGCAGTGAGATGTCTCCACTCCATAGAGAGCTATTTTTTTAATGCAACATCTTGCCTGACATACTGCTTCAAGATCAATCTCAGGAGAATCTTGAGTTTAACAAAAGCATGCTGCATCATTTCCCAGCAAGTGATTTCATGATAAATAAGACCATTGAAGTTTACCTCTTGAGCCAGGCCTCATAAAACTAACTTCTACCAGTGTTCTTCACATGTACCCAGGGTGAAGTGTGCTAAGTTTGTTTTCTCCTTTCAGTTCACTTCTTTTCCTCTCCTTCATCCCAAACCCAGTGTTACAGGGAAAATTTGAAACAACCTAAAAGGATGGTACATGATGACTTTTGAGGCCATTCCCTTGATCCCCAGATGTTTTCCTGTTCTGCATGACCTGCCTTTTGGAGGTGAGGTGAGGAAGCCAGTGGAATAAATATATTTCTATCTGCAAAGCCGAGCACTGGCTTTGAATTAACATGAAGGGGCAAATGGAAAGTAAGGTGAAAGTATATGACGTAAGAGAGTTGATCAACATGAAAATACTGGTAGAAAGTGCTGTGACTTCTTAAGCTGCTTGTGCAGGAGAAAAAGCTGTTTATGTTTAGGTAAGATTGGCTAAACATCACAGTCCACGTTCATGTGCCCCACGTACATGTGGTCACCTCAGGAGCCCTGAAAAGAACCTGTTGCCTTAATCCAAATATTACTCATTGCTGGGTGGAAATTTTTAGGATGATTTTTCAAAATGTAAATAAAATGAGGACACAAAGACCTGGTGGGAGAAAAGTCAAATTTCACAGGAATCAAGGTTCCTAATGAACTGTTCTCCCTACCACTGAAGGTACTGAAAACAAGCATGAGGGAGGTGAGCTGTGAATCTGCCCATTTCACAGATGGACCAGGGCTGAGGACCTGGTGTGGCCATTCCAGGCCAGCCTCCCCTGCCTCCCACCCCTAGTTCTGCCAGCAGACCACTGCCACCAGATGTGAAACGGGCAGGCCAACTGGAACCCTTCCGTGCCCCGAGTGGACAGACACGGCAGGACCACACGGAGTCCATTCTTCTCCAGCAAAGTAGTGATGTGTTCCAGGCAAAAACCCAATCGAGGATGTTTTGGACCAAAGGAAACATTTATAACCAAATTATACACCTTGGAAAATAAACGAGCTTTCATTCTGGAAGGAAACCCAGCCAGGCTCTTTATTATTTGCACCACAGTCATAAAGTTGGTTTTAATCTGTGTAGTGGAATGCCGCCAAATCGGCCAACTGGCAGGCTCCAGTGGTTTGAGTGGGGACCACTTTGCCTTTCGGAGCACACAATGGGAAGTGAAGGGAAGTACTTCTCCTGAACCGTTTTTCTCAGGCTCCATCATTTTTTTGTTTTGTTTTGTTTTGTTTCCTGGCATGTCCATTACAACTTTAAAGCAGACTCCTTTCTGCGTACTGTTTTCCCTTTTTCTCCTTTGCAAAAATTCCTGGGGCCTTCCAGAAGAAGGCTTAATGTAATGTTTCCTTTCCAAACTGATGAAAATCCAGGAGGAGGCCCAAGAAAGTCTATAATGGATTTCCATTGGTCGCTTCAAGGCGAACTGGATATAAAAGCTCACGGTGAACAGAGGAAAAGAGCTATCAAGCACCATCTCTTTTTCTACCTTAACAAAGAAATCTCGAGATTGAAAACTGCTTGTATTCGGCTCCAAGGATTCATGCCATGAAATGACCATGTTGATAGAGCAGCCAGAAGGCTTAGGATTTCTGGGATGGCCTGGGTTTCAAATATTTTATGCCGTTATCAGATTAGGCAGTGGGTACTATATCTAGTTTTAGGTTTGGAATAAAGAGGGTCCCTACTAGCTTTCAAGGATGTGGCTGGGTGCTTTCAGTTAAGAAACTCGCCTGATAGGGCTCAGAGTAGATTCAGCTTGCAGAGAATTTCACATGTACTGAAGACGTTAGAATGAAGTCCTTGGGGGCATATGGAGTTTTAGCAAACAGAGCGGGAAAGGCACGAGTAATGGGCAAGGCTTTGGTCCTCATTGATTGGGCAAACCATGGCAACACAGTTAAGAATGCCAAGCAGTTTCCAAAACTCACTGCACATTGGAATTGCCTGTAGATCTTTTTAAGGTCCTGGTGCCTGGACCAGACTCCCTTTTATGACTGAGGCATCAGGATGTACCTTTGGGAACCCCTGCTGTGGACTGTAAGCTCCATGAGTGTAAGATTCATGTCTATCTTGCTCCCTATTGTATTTCCAGTCTCTGGAACAGCATAGTTGGCTCTTGGTGATTATATATTGAATGAGTAAATGAATACATGCCCTGCAGCTCATCTGCTCACACATGATCAACATGAATCCTAGCTAATTAGGTGATTTCAGCCTTTAAGCATGTTGGGTGGTTCAGAATGGAGTGTGGCTTACATTCTAGGTCTTCTTTGCCCTCATCTGTTTTACCCTCTGATTCTCCCTACTGAAAACATCCTGAGAATTATTTTATCATCTCTTCATAGACCACTTTTAATATTCATGACCTGGAAATTTTGTAACTTACGACCATTGATTGCTTTGTATTTTCCGTAAGTCAGGAATTTATACCTTAGTTGTTCTACTCCTTGGATTTCTGCATCCCTCCCTATAATACTTTAACTATTCAGAGATCAACCCAGTAATTTTTTGCCAGCAAAGCCCTGAGGATTTCTTTCACCCAGTAGTTGAACGGTGAGCACTTGTCCTCTCCTTCTGATGTTGAAGGTTTTCACTTCCCACGCCCTGCCTCCATCCCATCTCACCCCGCTTCCACAGACATCGAATTCTGGCAGTGGATAAGTCAGCTTTTATTGTAAAAAACAAAATGTTTATGGAGACTGTCAGTTCTTAACCTTCAAACTGAACCATGCTTTTTGTATTTTTCCAAGTGCTGGAGAGTGTGAAGGACTAATGAAAATGGAGCGTGAAGAGATCAAACATGAGTCGTGGAATCTTTGTTCAAAACCTGGAATGGGAGAAACTCTGCTTTGCGGGGGAAGGCAGAATTCTGGGGATGGGATCCTCTGTGAGTCGGGCTCAGGGCCTGAAATCATGATCTGGCATGAGAGAAAGTGAGGTGCAGGGAGCAAGGGGACCAGCGTGGTATGTGGGAGGTAGAGATCATAAGACTTTCTTTTCTGAGAAGCTAGAAATATATTTCCTTTGGTCAGAGAGCAAGCAAGAGTTGTAACAAACTCTATCTTCTTACCTTCGCGAGCCTGCTTTCAAAAGTCAGGATTTTGAAAGAAGCCATTCATAAGTTTGTATAGCATGCCATGTTGGAGAATGTTTTGCTTACCACGTGACTTTTCTGTACACCACTGGGGAGGGTGAGCACTTAGAACTTGGAGCTGAACTCTTAGTAACTGAATACCCAGGACTCTGGTTAAAAATGCGTTTGGCTCTACCTAAAAAGTCAATCTTTATATCTGCAGACTTGGGGAGTAAGTGGCAGAGTCCAAGCTGAAGCAAACAAATGGCATGTTCACAGGGCGAAGTATAAATTTGCTGGAGGGAAGCAAAGCTCTGGTTGCTACATGAGCTTTCCAGTTGGAGGCTGTGAAATTTGTCTAAAAAGAGCATTTTCTTGGGTTGGATTCTTGGCAGCACTTGGCCCTGTCCATGGAGCCTTAAGATGCAAGAGTGTGAATGGATCCCTCAGGCCTGTTTTCCAGAAGATGTCGTTGGAAAAATAATGAGCAAGTACATGGGGCAGTTGGTAAATGCAACTCAGGGAGTTACACTTTTTCCTTGGGAGTGGGGACCATTTGGCTTTGATGATGGCTGGTGTGTACATGCTGGGAATAAAGAGAGTGTCCTTCTTCACCTTCATACATGAATCATTGCTTTAATCAGGAGAATCACAAGTTAGGTGTTGGATGGTTATCCTTGCTGATGGGTCCATCGTGGGGAGGCTTTTGCGGCATCAGGGAGCTCTTCAGTTTAAAGAGGAGCCGTCTTGGTCGGGCGTGGTGGCTCATGCCTATAATCACAGCACTTTGGAAGGCCAAGGCAGGCAGATCATTTGAAGTCTGGAGTTCGAGTCTAGCCTGACCAACATGGTAAAACCCTATCTCTAATACAAAAAAATTAGCCAGGCATGGTGGTACATGCCTATAGTCTACCAGATACTCTGGAGGCTGAGGCAGGAGAATTTCTTGAACTCAGGAGGCAGAGGTTGCAGTGAGCAGAGATTGCACCACTGCACTCCAGCCTGGGCGACAGAGCGAGACTCCATATCAGGAAAAAAAAAAAAAAAAAAAAGCCATCTTAAAACCATGGTGATAGTAACTTGGCCTTTGGGGCACCTGAAGGAAACTGTTTTTCTCCACTCTCTCTTGTCTCCCACCTTCTGTCTTCCCACTTCTCTCATTTACTAATAGATATTTATCCAATCTCTTAGGCCCTCCTGGGGTCCCCAGGCCCCCTCTCAGGTCTTGCTTAATCTTCTGCCAGACCTCTGAGCTAGAAAAGTTTATCTCATCCAGTAGCCATTCTGGACCCAACCTGTCCTTCCCCATGAACCTATGTGGCTTAATTAGAACAGATGCACAGCGAGGGAGAAATCATGGGAGGACCCTTGCTGCCCCATGTGTGGTACTTCCTACTAAAGCAGGCCTGGCAAAGCTAGCATTTACTGACACAAGGAAAAGCAAGAAGGAGCCAAGTCTCACAGTTCACCTCCCACCTTCGGAGTTTTTGACATTTTTACCCTGCACGTTGATCTCTTACGTCACTTGGTCAGCGAGCAGCCTCCTTCACCCAGTGACCTAGAGGGTGAGGAGCTCTCCCTTCCCTCAAGGTGTTATCATAGGGGCATCCCTGAGGAATGGGTGACCACTCAGAGGGTCTCCCCAGGCTGGATGGGATGCCTTGGAGCTCATTTGCTATTGATCTAATTATGCTTTTCCAAGATAAAAGTGCACTCTTTGAGAGCCCTGTGTTTCCTGGAAAGCATCTCCCTTTGCCAAAGTGCCCTTCAGAATGATAGTTCCTTGTCTACTATCAGCCGTTCTTCCTCACCTTCTCCAGGTGAAAGCAGAGGTTCTCAGGTGTGAGCCTGCAGGGAATCGCCAGGAAGCCCTGCTTAAACACCCACTGCTGGGTCCCACCCCAGAGGCTCCAATCCCACAGGGGATGAGACCCAAGAATCAGCATTTTAAACATTTCCAGACGATTCCAACACTGCTAGTCTGGGACCCCTACTTTGGGAACACATGAACTAAAGTAATAACTCAGTATTATCCATTTTTCTGTGAGCTCAGTTAGGAAACAATGGGCTATTTCCAATATCTTAAAATTAAAAAACAAAGCTAAAATTAAAGTAACACACACATCCATATCCATATATATATAAATATATGTGTATGTTTATACACACATGTAAAAAACACACTTATAAATGTGTATTTATGGGCTGGGCACAGTGGCTCATGCCTGTAATCCCAGCACTTTGGGAGGCCGAGGCTGTTGGATCACTTGAGGTCATGAGTGCAAGACCAGCCTGGCCAACATGGTGACACCCTGTCTTTACTAAAAAAAAAAAAAAAAAAAATTGGGCATGGTGGCGCATGCCTATAATCCCAGCTACTCGGAAGGCTGAGGGCAGGAGAATCACTTGAACCCAGGACGCAGAGGTTGCAGTGAGCCAAGATTTTGCCACTGCATTTCAGCCTGGGCAACAGCAAAACTCCATCTCAAAAATAATTAAATGTGTATTTATGTCTGCAAATATATATTTATATTTATATAACCATATACACATACTTGTAAATATGTGTGTATATAGGTATACACAGATGTACATATGAATATAAAATATTTGAATTCATATTTGACTTTGAAGAAAAGCAAGCAGATTCAGAAAATGTTCAGAATCAGAATTAATTCAAGAGAGCAAACATCTGCCCCACATCTCCCACTGAGTCTGGTTCTGTCCCTCCTGCTCTCTGTGGCTTTGCCAGGGCTGCCCCTTGGTGTACTTGCTGGGTGCTCATTGGCGACTTGGTCACAGGCAGATGGCAGGAGCCATTGGCACCCCCAGCACAGTCTCTATATTCTCTCTGGGCAAAAGGAGAAGCTTGGCACTGCCCATAAATAGAATAATTTCAGGTCATAAATACTATAAATGAAATAAGCAGAATGATGGAGGGGATCTTTTAAAGGGTGGGAAAGAACACTGGTTATATAAGATGATCAGGAAGTCCTCTCTCTGGAGGTGACATTTAAGCTGAGACTTGAAGGATAGGAGAGAGAAAGATGGCAAACTGGACTAGGACAGTGGCAGAGGAATTTGAAAAATGGATAAAATGCTCTTTTTGTTGTAGGCAGGTATAAAAGGACTTGGAGATGTTAACATGACTAATATAATTTACCCCGCTGTACAGTTGAGTTGACAGTTCAGTCATTATTTGTGTGTGTGTTTTTAGCCAGAAGCTGGAAAAAAAATGAGTAAATGTCTAATAATGTATAGAAAAACAAAGGTACGTATAAGGAAGAGAAGTAATGAAGACCAAGGAGGGATTCACTCTGCTGAAGGTCAGGGAAGGTTTACAGAGAGCACAGTATCTAAAAAGGGGTTTAAAGGATGCATAGGAGTTTTCTATATGGCTAAGGGAAGGAAAGACTTTTCAGGTAGAGTAGGCAGAAAGAAGTGTGACCCTAGGGCATCTATTAGCACTTATAAGCCTCTGTATGAATTACAAGTCATTTCCTCTGGGAAGACAATATCCTTCCTCCAGTCTGAACTTCAGCCCTTACTTGCCCCCTCACCAGACACCTCTGCACCAGGCACAAATTGTACAATGTACATGGCATGGTAGACCTAAGGGAAACTACAAGGAGTCCACAGTGCCCATGCCTGTCGGGCTTTGAAATCCTGTTTGTTCAGCCAGCCGGCCAACCAGCCATTCATTCATTCAAAGGATATTTAGTAAAGTTTGTGGGTTTTTTTTGGTGAGACTGCAGTTATAAAGAGGGAAAGACAGTTTGTCATTTAGTCAGGGAAAACCATAAAGATCCACCAGGTAACGACACCGAAACAGCCAGTGGGAAAGCATCAGGCTGGGAGTTCGAAACACTGTGTTCTGGGCCCTGGCTCATGTGCCACCCTCCTCTTCAAAGATCCTCTAGAGGCCAGCCGCGGGAGCTCACGCCTGTAATCCTAGCACCTTGGGAGGCTGGGATAGGCGGATTGTCTGAGGTCAGGAATTCCAGACCAGCCTGGCCAACATGGTGAAACCCCATCTCTACTAAAAACATAAAAATTAGCCAGGTGTGGTGGCGTGCACTGTAATGCTAGCTACTCAAGAGGCTGAGGCAGGAGAATCACTTGAACCTGGGAGGCAGAGGTTGCAGTGAGCCAAGATTGTGCCACTGCACTCCAGCCTGGGTGACAGAGTGAGATTCTGTCTCAAAAAAAAAAAAAAAAAAAAAAAACCCTCTAGATTATGCTTTGTTAAAATGGAGAGTTAGATCCCAAAACCTATCTTGTGCCCTTCCCCTGATCTTGTGCCCTGCCCATGCCAGGCAGGTCCAGCATGACTATTCTCGGGACTAGTTGTATTTTAATAGGGGATCACGGAGATAAAATGGCTTTAAAACTCAAATGACTGAAACGCTGACCAGTCCTTCCATCCTCAAGGCAGACCCTTTTGGAGAGGTTGGCAATTGGTGGTGTTGGTCCTTTCTCTGCATTCTGAGCACTCTCTTTACACTGAAGTTGTTGGAAGAGGTATTCACCCTCCGGCAGCTGCAGCCCACACAGGCTGCCTTTTGTTGTCTCTGCTGGTCCAGCTTTAAAGCCTCCCTGGAGTCAGCCAGAATTCACACACCCCTAGTAAGTATGAGCCAGGTGACTTTGGCAGGATTTCAAACCCCAGTTTTGTCATCTGTACGATGGCGGTGATAATTATATCCACCTGGTGGGAAGCTTTGAGAGCCAATTGGTAGAAGTGATACATACAAGTGTTTGGGCAAGGCTGGCATGGAGAAGACATTTGAAAAAGGTGGAGGGAGGTGGAGGTGTGGCTCTTACTAGGGAAGATAGGGGCTAGGCCTGAGGGGAGAAGCAGAGAAGAGAAAAATACAATATAAGAGTGAGCACTAGGAAAGACTAATGAGAGAAGGGAATAATAAAGAGGAGAAGAGAAGTGTTCTTACAATACAGATGCTACCCATTTACAGGTAAGAAAGCTTGAGCCACAGGGAAATAACGTGCCCAACAAGAAGGTCGTCTTCTTTCAAACAGTGTATTTTCTGTATGCCTTATTGGTTGGAAAATAAAATAACAGTTACAGAGAAGCTTGGCTTCTTTAAGAAAGTATCGGCTGGCACGGTGGCTCATGCCTGTAATCCCAGCATTCTGGGAGGCCGAGGTGGGTGGATCACCTGAGGTCAGAAGTTCGAGACCAGCCTGGCCAACATGGTGAAACCCTGTCTCTATTAAAATACAAAAAAATTAGCCAATTGTGGTGGTGAACACCTGTAATCTCAGCTACTCGGGAGGCTGAGGCAGGAGAATCACTTGAACCCAGGAGGTGGGGGTTGCAGTGAGCCAAGATCGTGACATTGCACTCCAGCCTGAGTGACCAAAAAAAAAAAAGAAAAAAAAAAGTGCCAATTGCCATTTCTCTCTGATTTTCTTTCTATTTTCTTGTGTGCATGTGTTTTTGGTAGTTACGTAAGTTCTATGTGTAAATAACATATAGTAGGGAGCACAGATCGTATGTATACAGCTCACTGAATTTGCACAAAGTGAATATTCCTGTGTAATCAGCGCCCAGATCAAAAAACAGAATATGGCCAGTTCCCCAGGAGCCCCCAAGGGCTTCCTTCGAGTCACTGGCACCCCCGCATCACCACTGCCCTGACTTCTAACAGCATTGATTAGTTTTACGTACTTTTGAACTGTATTTAAATAAAATCACAAGTCATGTGCTCATTTATATTTGGCTTCCTTTGCTCAGTATTATGTTTTTGAAATTCATTTATGTTGTTGGATGTGGTCATAGTTTGTTCATTCTCATTGCCAGATAGTGTTTCCTTCTATGATTATGTATTTTCTATATTTATTTGGCTTCTGCCTTCTATGGATGGCCATTTAGGCCCCATCACTTTTTTTTTTTTTTTTTTTTTTTTTTTGCGATGAAGTCTTGCTGTGTTGCCAGGCCAGAGGACAGTAGTGCGATCTCGGCTCACTGCAACCTCTGCCTCCTGGGTTCAAGCAGTTCTCCTGCCTCAGCCTCCAGAGTAGCTGGGACTATAGGCACTCACCACCACGCCCAGCTAATTTTTGTATTTTTAGTAGAGACAGGGTTTCACTATGTTGGCCAGGATGGTCTCGATCTCTTGACCTCATGATCCACCCACCTTGGCCTCCCAAACTGCTTGGATTACAGGCATGAGCCACCGCGCTCCGCCTGGCCCCATCACTTTTAAAGTTCTACCCATTGGTTTAGCAAGTTTAGCAATGTGATGACCCCAATTGCTAATATTCAAAGCAATCCACGTTTGGGCCTGGCTCTTTGTGTCTTACTTCTTCTGTTCTCTGCCTTATCTGACCCACTGAATAGCTCTCATGTTTACATAACGTAATATGTGCCATTTCATTCCCAACTTCTTCCCTCTTGAATCAGTGATAATCCTTTTTTTTTTATCATCACTATATCTGTGGGTTTTGTTAACGAGACCTGATTAACCCTAAGAAGTCATTACACTACACAAGTAAAGCAGTATTGGGCTGGATTGTTATCTAGATGTGTATTTTCTTAAAAAAAAAACAAATGAGGCCAGGACTTCCCCTACCAAACCAAGTCGGGAGCAGAGTTGAGAATTAAATCAGTACGTGTGTATGCTGTGGGCTAGTGTTCTTGAGCCAGTCATCTGAGAACTGTTATTCTAGAGGAGAGCAGCATTTGGGGGAGGCCAGGGAATTCAAAGTGGCTGCAGATTCTCTTGTTCTAGCCAACTCCAGGATAGACATTAGGACAGCACTGTATGGTGAAAGGAACAAGGATTTCATAGCTTACTTACTATCTAGGGGCCTCTCAGTCTCAATATCCTTATCTATGGAATAGAGGTACTCATGTGTACCTCACTTGGATGTCATGAGAGCAGATTCAATGTTTAATGCCTGGAATGGGTAATACTATAGCTGTGATTTCTCCCAAGCATGTCTTGTGTACCCTAAATGTTCTGTTTACCTCTCTCAACCCATTTACCACTTTTCTCCATCCTAATTTATTCCTTGGGCACATGATCTGAATGTATTACATCAACAGACTCCCCTGCTGTCTGGCTTTTGATTGGGTTTGGCCAATGTTAGGCATGGCAGGAAATGAAAGCCCACCTTACCTCCAACCCCACAACTCTCTCTTTCTCTTTGGTTAACAGTAGCCTCTCCCTGTTCTTGCATCTCCAGGCCTGGAGAATGTGAGACCCCTCTGGCTCTACTGGCCCTGGATACTAGAGCATCCTTGGTGGTGTCTGGACACTTTGTCCAGATATGTTAAATTGTTCCTGTATTAAGCTCTCCATAGTTACCCACTTGGAGGTTGCCATTCATTTCTTGCTCAGACTCAAACTGATACATCCTAATATTATGATGTTTATACTGAGGAGAATAATAAACATGTTCTCTGTTGAACATCTCCCCCTTCATGACCACATCCCAAAAGAAAGCCTCTGAGAACTTGTGATTCTCTTTTCTTGAACCTCAGTTAACTGAGGTTCTCATGGTAGAATTACCGTCGGTGAAAACAAAACTGGGAGGAGCTTTGTTTCTCTAGGATCAGAGGAGGGAATTGTATGGGGGCAGGGGGAAAATGAAAAGGTCAAAAGGAGTTTGGGTGCCTTCTGGTGCATGGGCTTCTGTTCCCCCCATAAGGATCCTCATAAGAGGAGAAACCTAAGGGAAGTCCTGCTCACAAGCCATGGTTCTCCACACTGGTTTCGTCTTGTTAGTGCATTAGACGAACATCCAGAGAGGAGTCTCTTAGAGAAAGCGATAGAATATAACACGGTGATGTTGAAGACCTTATAGATGGTGAGTTGTGGTATCATAATTAGAAATCTGGATAATAATTTTACTTCCTTACATTGAAAACTTCCACTCCTTCAGAATTTCCCACTTTCTACTTTGCATTTTATATGGATATAAGCATTTCTTAACTTACCCTCTGGAATCTAAATTTGAAGACAAAAAACTGTCCACATAAAATTTTTATAATATTAAAAATGTGAATGTCGTACAAATAAAGAAGAAGCACGTGTCAACTACTTAACTAAATGAATGAGAGAACGAGGAAGATGCTAATGCCATGCCAGAGCATTTGAGAAACAGATATTTATAAAGTTAGTGGGGAAAATGATGGTGAAGTAAATGTGTAAACATAAATAAAACTGATTAATGTCCTGTAGAGCCATAAACCAGTCAGCGTTGAGTTGTTGTTTCCACTAGACAAAAACATTTGTATATCTACAGAATGAAAATCTACAAGTTAGCATGTAACTTTTAGTCTGGGCCCTAATCAGTAGTTAATAATAAGCCAGGCAAAGATATATGCTCCTACAGAATTAAATACTTCGGGGCAGGCCTGTGCCCCAGTACGAAGTGATAAACTTGCAGTCATCCTTTTGCTTCATTTCCAAGTTTTAGAAAAGTTGTCTTAACAAGCCATGTGCTGTTGGCACTGTCTCACCCTAGTACAGTACCTGGTACATAATAAATATCGATGAAGTATTTGTTGAATGAATCCATGAACAGAGCTAACAGCTACTTACAGAGAAAGGTTAGCTAAGCTAAGTCAAGAATCCACAATTGCATCAGCTGCCAGTTTTCCAAGCAGGAATCACACCATTTCCCTGGAGAAGAACGGAACAGCAGTCCAAACAGGAGCAATCTGTACAGGCAGGTGGGGACGGGAACAGGTGCCGGTGGCAGTAGCTTCCTCTTCACCTCTGGCCATATGTGGCCTATGACAGCTCTATAATTGTTTTACAGTGTCAGGAGGGGTCCTGATAATCAATGAGCATTACTAGTTTCTAGCAGCACACAGAGCTGTACAGGTGCATCATGAAAATACAAGGGAGAACTGTTAAGTCTCGGCTTCGGATCTTTGAAAAACTGGCATTGAAGCTGTTACCAAAAAAGCACATGTCAATGAAGGAAGTAGTTGGCAGGGTTTTGGGACTTTCCAACAGGTTTTCCCCAGCTTTGAGTTAATAGGTAGAAGGCTAGAGAGAAAGGAGATGATATTCTAGTCATTGTAGATCGAATCTACATTTCATGCATTTGTAGGCCACTGGATTTTATTTAATCTCCCCAACCTCAATTTGATGTTTTCAGCATTTGAAATAAAGTAGTTTTTTTTTTTAATTAGTGTGAAATAATTTCTCCAGAACAAGTGTCTCTTTAGGATTCCATTCCGAAGAGGTCAGAACGGAAAGGGGTGAGAGGCTTTCTGCAACTCTCATTCAATCTCACCATGGTCATTTTACAGAAGAAATAACTAAGGTCCTGTATCAGTCAGCTTTTGATGTGTAACAAACCACACTGGATTCATTAGCTTAAACTCACAAGGATTTATTATTTCTCATGACTTAGCCAAGGTAGGCTCAGCCAGGTCTGGATGGTCTAGGATGGTCTCCATCTGAGTGACTGGCCATTGGCAGACTGGTGGATCTGGGATAAATTATCTCTGCTGCACATGTCTTACCATGCAACAGGCTAGCTTGGCCTTCCTCACGGAGTGTTCTCAGCATTCTAAAGAGCAACGAAAATAGGCAATCGTAAGGCATAAGCGCGTTTCAAGTCTCTGTTTAACTGCTGTCCCTTTGGCTGCAGTAAGAAGCTCAAAGAAGGCCGGACACAGTGGCTCACCCCTGTAATCCCAGCACTTTGGGAGGCTGAGGTTGGTGGATCACCTTAGGTCAGGAGTTCGAGACCAGCCTGGCCAACATGGTGAAACCCTGTCTGTACTAAAAATACAAAAGTAGCTGGGTGTGGTGGCACGCACCTGTAATCCCAGCTACTCTGGAGGCTGAGGCAGGAGAATCACTTGAACCCAGGAGGTGGAGGTTGCAGTAAGCTGAGATCATGCCATTGCACTCCAGCCTCGGCGACAAGAGCAAAACTCTATCTCAAAAAAAAAAAAGAAGAACAAGCTCAAAGAGTGTGGGAAGCAACTACCCAAGGCATGGATATTTAGAGAGAAGAAGAATTTGTGGAAATTTTTGCAAACCATTCTACCATAAGTGCAAAGGTACAATAACTTACCAAAGCTCACAAAACGGGAGGAAGAGGCAATGCTGGGACCCAGACCCGGACCTTGAAACTCCCAGCCCAAGGCCTTTCCACAGTGCCCTGAGCCATTTTCAAGATTCCAAGGTTAAGGTCCAATGACCTTTGAAACCCATTTTAGAAGTACTTGGAGCCGAGAGATTAGTGGTAGGTTTCAATGAGGGTTCTTAACTTTAGTATTGAGAAAGACCCATCTCCTTAATTAGAATAATAACTTGGCAAGGGTCCTCAGGCCACCCCTACCCCAGACCTCAGTTTCTGAACTCTGCCATCCGTGTTTGGCTTAATTTCCAGGTTCTCCCTCTCACCAACAGAACACCAGCCTTGGCCTGGGGCTTGGATCCCCTCCTCCTTATGTGGGGAGACACAGAATCACTGCAAGAGATGTTCACCTTCTGGTGTCCTGTTCAATACCATCTCCCTCTGGTCACAGGAGGCTTAGATACTTGGGCCTTTTAGGTGCATGCATGATCTGGTGCCTCTTCAAATTGGGTCCTGGAAAACGAGTCCTAGGCAGTTATCACTCTGTTTTCTTTGCCAGTAATGGAGAAAGCACAACTTGGAAAGTCACCGATAATCCATACTTAGTAATATTTGCTCAAAGTTTGACTTAAAGAGGTGGCTGAGTTCTAACTGGGCTGAAGAGCAGGGACTGAAGCCCCCTGGTGGCCACTGGTGGCCTGGCCTTTATAACCCTGAGCAGGTTAGCTGTAGCCTCAAAGACACATACAAAGCCCTGCCCTTAACTGGATGCTGAGGATGAATGGCTTCACACCACAAGGAGTTTATCAAAGTGGTTCTGGAAAGCATCATTGCTCCATCTGCCTACATTTGCAGGGACGTTTTAGGTGATGGGTGAAGGGTTTTTTTTTTCTTATTTATTTTTTTTTAGCCAAACCTGCTTTCCTCTTTTGCACCCTACTTCTTACATGTTTTCTTAGACTTGAAAGAATGATTTCTCTTTCATTTCAGTTCATTCTCTAGCCTAATAGGACATAAAATAAATAGGTCCTGGAAAAGTTACCAGTCTGTTTTCTTTGCCAGCAATGGAGAAAGCATAACTTGAAAAAATTCACCAATAATTTACACATTTTCAAGATCAAAGCAGTTTACAGAAGTATTCAGGACAAGCCAGTGAAGTGGTGATCGCTAATTTGTCAGCCGGCCCCAAGAACCTTCAGTGAGGAAAGATGCACAGGGATGGGTGGCCCCTCCACCCCAGAGCCAGCTCCCTACCCAAATGCAACGAGATGGCGATTCTTCATTTCTTCTGAAGCCTAAGATAATAAATGAGGTCACGGCCAAGACCTAAAGTAAACATCCTTATGATACATTCTGCCATTTCTGCCATCGTAACTAGGGATTCCTCAGCCATTAGTCAGACATCAACAGCAGGCTCCATTCCCAAACCAGGGCAGAGACCCTCCTGAATTCTTGAACCATGATGTGCCTGTGTCACTAGCCCTCAGGACTGTTGTCAGAGTCCCCAGCAAAGATTGAAGCATATATATGGCCATTTCCCCTCTGCCAGGAATAGTTCCTAAAGGAGCATTGCATTGTCATGCTTGCTATAAAATATGGCCATTGACATTAGCTGTGTTCCAGCTGCCTGAAGGGGAATGAATGACATCACACCCGGGCTGTGTGAGAGCAGCAGCTGGTCAGCCTTGTCATCCGTGCCTTCACGGTGCAGTTTGTCCCCATTGCATCCTGGCTGCCTCTTTCCAAAACTTCGCAGCACAAGCCCCAACAAGCTCCCACCACCCCCTGCTTCCACGCCTAGGACTGTGGTCTCCATCCATCTTCCTGAGCATTAAGAACAAATGTGCCCCTTCTAGAAATCTGATTTTATGCTCTAAAACTCATGTTATTCATTCTCCTGGTTTTCTCTTCTTAACAGTGCCTGCTCCTCAATCATGTTAACGATAATCAGTGTGCCATTTTATTCTTTTATCTCTTCAAACGGCAAAAACTTTTGCTTTTCTCTTTGAAATACCACTACTGGCATTCTTGAACTTATTTTTAGATGTGTGGGAGTGTTCCAGACAAAATCGATGCTCAGCACAGATAAAGCCCCAAGTGTTTATCGTGGGTAGAAGAAAATGGAGTGTTTGAATGTGGAAAACACACAGCCATATGCCTGGGTGCGGTATGGCTTCCTTTCATCTGGAAAAAGGAAACAAGCATTGTCGATAATAATGTGCAGATGTCCAGCCCCAAATGAGGACATATTGCTAATTAACTATATTGCTAGTTTGTTTTAAGGAGAGAGGCTGCAGTGACATTAATTGTAATCTCTGTTATTTGTTGTTCAAAGTCTATGAGCCCAAATGCATTGCTAATAATATCTTCTTTAATATCTTCGACAGAAGATTCCCAGGGTTTTTTCCTTTAGAATCCCACATAAAAGCCACATTCGGGGTAATGAGGCCTGTAGCCTGAGCCTAATTAAAGCAAAATCTCACGAGGCCCTTGTTAGCCAATGATAACTTTAGCCATCAAATAGTACTTATTGGTTGCCCCCGAGCTTGTGAAATTGGGGGAGGGAGGAGGGAGTTTGGAGACTGAAGATAGGGTCTGTTCTTTGCCTTTTGGAAATTTGCCATCCAGTCTGCCTCCAGGAAGTCCGCCTGGTTGTGTTAATCTGGGGAATAGTTACCAGTTTTTGTCTTAAAGAGACAAAATACTAAACTTTTCTAGACAGCCACAGTTTGTTACCAATTTGTGCCTCTTCTGGAGGTTCTGAAAGTGGTGAAATCATCTGTCTTCTTCAGATGCCAGTCCTTGGTTGGTGTTTGCAGAATAGGGTAGGTGGCTATTTGCAGACTGGGACAGTGATACTTAGCACATTTTTTCCAAAAAGAGGATGCATCACCCATTTCCATAGCTTCATCTTCCTCCAATTGTAGTGCTCATCCTAATTTGCCCTGTCCAAAAAACCTCATTCCCTCTCCTTTGTTTTTATCTGTCTGTGCCAAATGACCAGTTGGGGACTCTGGCCATTCTGACCACTCTGACCCTAGATGTGGCTGTGGCCACCCACCTTGGTCACAGACACAGCCACGATGAGCAGCTCCAGCTATTCAGTGGCTGGAGGCAGTGATTGGACAGTCTTGGTGCTGGACCAGGATGTACTCAGTATAAAGGACACAAGTGGTTAAAACATGTGGGTTTGTCATCTGAGAAAAACTGCACCCAGCCTAAAGATGAGAGATTTTTCTCTTCTCAGTTCGTCTCAGCAGAGCTTTCCCAAGGGCATTCAGGGCCAGCTGATGAGAATGAGGAAGGAGAGATGAGATCCCAGCACCATGTAGCTTCAGCAAACCTCCGCATGTCCCAGAGGATGCCACCAGGGAAGTGGCAGCACAATGTGATAGAAGCCTCTCAGGCCAAAGGCTGGTGGGCTGAGACTGTGTTGGGCCCGATGTGTATAATATTTACCTTCGTTATTTCATATGAAAACAGCAGGTGTCTCTGATCGTTACTCTCACTGCATTTCAGCTCTGAAACCCTTTGATCTATAAACCATGGCTCTGTCAGGCCTCAGAGACTCTTTCACCACGATTGCAAAGCTCCTGGACTCCTCCCCAGCTCCCCGCTCTCTTAACCTGATACATCTGCTGCACGTTTACCGGCCTTTTTGATTTCAGTTCAAACATCACTTCCTCTGAAAACCTTTCTTTCTTTTTAATACCAATTTGCGAAGTAAGGAGTTTTATGATACCTACCTCAAATGGCACCAGCAGTTTTTCTGGATTTCTCTCCTTTGTGAGTATCCTTATGGATTTGGATAGATTCAGTGTACATCAGTCAAGGACAATCTCTCTCTTTTTTTTTTTTTTGGTCCAAATTCTCTGATCTGTGAGAAATGGGGGCCTGTCACGCTTGCTCCTGTGTTCTTTCAGGAGGATCCTGTTAATCACTGAAAGCTTCCTTACTTCTTGGTGCAGGAAAGTATCCCAAATTCATCTGTGCCTTCCCCACCCAAGCTCTGCACTCAATCCATTTGTCCAAGGAACACTGGTTCCTTTTGGCGAGGAAAAACCTCTTGCAATTGTGATAGTATTTGGTTGGTGCAAAAGTAGTGGCGGATTTTGCCATTACTTTCAATGGCAAAAACCACCACTACTTTTGCACCAGCCTAATAGGACCGCTTAAAGGAAACATTACAGTACTCAGTGAGCAGTACAGCTGAGTAATGTAATGTGTAGATGCTGAAACAATGAAAAGAGTCTGTCAACATATGCAGAGGGTATCCATGGCAGATTTGGAATAGGATATCAGGAAAGTTGGCAGCAGAACCCAGCATCTGTGTCCTGGCTGCCATAGTGAAGTTCACTGTGATGTTTCGTTAAATGCCCTGTCGGCACCTCTATTGTTTGGGAATTGTACTCAACTGCAAAGAACAGAATATCTAACATAGGGCCACTTAGCTAAACACGGCCTTTTCATTTTTTCTTGGTCATCACAACTCAAAAATTAGGATCCCAAGAGGGAACATTGCTGCTGGTACTGCAGCATTGTCAATGTTAAGATTAGTGATAACAGTAAAAGACATACGGAGGTCACCATTCCAGGACGGACCAGTGTGATAGCTCCGTAATGCTATCAGGGACCTAAGCCCACCATCTTTCCGGTCAGCCATGTTTAGACTACAGCCTCCACCCTCATGCCTGCCAGCTGCCTCATTTCACATCAACCCCGGTATCCTCATTTCAGGCAGGACAAAGTGGAAGAGAGAAAGGCAAACAGCAAAACTGAATCTGAAAACTCCTTTTCAGCAGTTCTGTCCAGAACCTTCCACTTACTCCTCACTGGACAGAATTGTGTCACATGGTCATACCCAGATGCAGTAGATGCTGGGAAATGTAGTTTTTGCCAGGTCCACAGCCACCTGAAACAAACATCAAGAAAAAGAATGGAAGAGACATTGGGCAGGCAACTGCAATGTCTGCCACAGTACTGCCATCTAAGGCAAAATACCAGGCTGCAAAAACAAGATATTTTTATTACTATTCCTGTTTTAGATAAATTCTAAAATAATAGAAGGAGAGGAGCATCACACAGTAGCTAAATTATTTGACCAACAAAGATCACCTGCCTCAGCGATTGAACAGTGCGTGTGCATAAGCCATTCAATAGCTTCAGTTCTTCTGTTTTCCTTCTAATTGGTAGTCACAATTCTGAACTTATAGCCACAAGAGGAAACGTTGCTGCTGGTGCTGCAGTATTGTCAGTGTTAACTCACAGATTGATGTTCAACTCAAAGACACATTGTGGGTAAAGAAATATTTTTCCAAACTGAGCAGGCCCCCCTTGTATCACTTTAACTCAGGCAAAATGAATTCAATGGCATTTTAGAACGAATGGTGATGATTCTTTCCTTACATTCCCAGACTTTCCTAAGGTATCATTTTCAGAGAAGAATGTTTGCTTGCCTGAATAAAACATAAAATATTTTACTTTTAACCTTGAGATCCACCGCTATTGAAACTCTTCACTCTGCTCTAATAATTTAAGTGAAATAGTAAGTGAACTTGGTGATAGCTGGACTGATATCCAAGGGGAGCTCTGCAAGGAGGATGTGCAGTGTGTCCCTTTGAGAAAAGATGAAGAAAGTGTTCTCTTGTACATTACTAGGATATTCTGTCTGCTGTCTCCTACCCTAGATTAAAGTCTAGATAACAGTAATGGCGAGTCTCAAATCTTGTTATTGATTGAATAAAACATGGTTTCATTTTATATGGATCATCCTTAGCCACACTTTCCCTACCCTAGGATTTCCAGTATCTTTAACAGTTTGAGGGTATGCCATTGCAAGGAGCCAAGGTTTCCAGTTAAGTATGTTTCGGAAGAGGTGCAAGAGTAACTCAGATGTTCAGAGATTTTGATTAGCATGTCTTTATTACTTCCCATCTTCCAAATATTTTACAAACACCAAGCCTGTGTCTGGGGGGCAGGGTGGTTGGGAGAGATGGAGAAATGCCACAGTTGTGTGCAAAACTGAAGCCAAAACATACTTCAGCCCCGGCTGTCTGACTATTCCCGGCAGAGGTACTTGTGGCCTCAACTGCCCAGCCAGTGTCCCTAACTTGACGCTTCTCTTTCCATATGTAGACAAACCCAACCCAAGTATCTTGACTAATCATGCGGGGAAAGTACAGGGCTCTTCTTATTATCTAATCTGCTTTACATGCAAGGTCTTTGAGTCCTAGAGAGTTTAAGGGGTTTGCTTGGTCTGGGGCTAAGCCAGAAACACTCTGTGGTGGTGGATTTCCTATCAGGAAAAATGCAACAGTCACATCAATCAATCAGAGTTAGTCCCTGTTTTTTCAGACATCTAAGCAAAATGTCAAAAAGTAGCAAAAACATATTTTCTACTTCCTCTAACATGTAAGTGTTCATAGAAAGAGTACTTCATTACAGGGGAAAGGAAATAGATTTTTTCTATTTTGAACCTAATTAAGCAGTATGTATCCATTGCGGCAATGAAGTTAGGGCTTGTTTCACAAGAAGTGCTAAAGCAGGGAAGCAAATTCTGGGCCCCTTCCAAGATTTGTAATCCTAAATCCTGCACAAGAAATTCTTCATGACAATCTAACTGTCCTCCCTAATGCTGTTGTAGAAGTTTTAGGGTTGGAGATTAAAGGAAAAAAGCAAGGGAACCATTGCATTCAGCTATTTTCTCTTTGGGATGTCATAGAGAAATCTTACGTTGAGGAAAGATGGCATTATCTCTCTCCTCTCCTCTCCTCTCCCCTCCCCTCCCCTCCCCCTCCCTCCCTCCCTCCCCGCCTCTCTCTCTTCCCCCGCCGCCCCCACCCCCCACCCAGGCTCAAACAATAATACATTTGGCCTCTGTTGCATTGAGTAATGTCTTGAAATGTCAGGGCAACTCCCTCTATCAGGATGTGCCAGAAGACAAAAACTATGGCAGAGAGGTGGCTGGAAAGGTGAACAAAGACACAGCCCCCGGCCACATCTTCTGAGCTGTGGAAGGGCAAGCAAAAACATGCCACAGAGCATCCAGCTTTCCACTGTCACTGCGTGTTTTCAAGAGGAGACAGATGAGGTTTCTATTTCCACACTCCCCTTGGCCTCTTGGAACATTCAGAGGTGGTCTCCGCGCCAGTGAGTTTTTTCCTGAACCCCATTCCTATTTAAACATATATTTATAAATCTATTTCCAGCTGGGGATGGTGAAACATGCCTGTAATCCCAGCTGCTCGGGAGGCTGAGGCGGGAAGATCGCTTGAGCCCTGGAGTCTGAGGCTGCGGTGAGCTTGATTGTGCCACTGCACTCCAGCCTGGACAACAGAGCAAGACCCTGCCTCTAAAAAATGACACGTAAATCAAAGTAAAAATAATAACCCCTTCCCTAAGGTTAGCTCTCCAAGAAGCTATGTATCTGCTAGTGTGTTTCGGCCTCAGTACTCTTGACCTTGGGTGCTCAGAGTCATGAGTGTTTTTATACCAGATGTAACCCTTTGGCTGGGTCAGAGGCACTGTGGTGGGGGGCAGAGGGGGTGTGTGGAGACAGTGTGCTGGAATATATACTCCCAAACCGAAAACATATCCAAGAATAACAAGAACATTAACCACTGACCCAAACGCTGGTGAAATTCTATCGCCTTGTCTCTCTCCACCAGTAAACATGAAAATACCATCCCTGAAGGCTGGAGTAAGTCTTCTGTGAGAGGAATGGGGGAGTAAAAGAAAGGCTGGTTTGGGAAAGGAGTCCAGCAACTTCTATACTCTTCCATCACTAGAGAAATCTCCCCCTAGTGACAACAAAAGGAGATACTTTTCACAACTGGGAAAAAACAACGGGCTTGTGCTTTCCAGAATAAAACCATTAGATTTCAGAATGCCTTTTTGTGACTTTCTTTGGCTAGCCCTATCTCTTCATCCTCATCACCTACGGTTCTTCCCTCCTTCCCTCTACAACAGCTTCACTGGTCATTCTGTTTCTCAATCCAGCCAAGCTCTTTCCCATCCTGGACTTGAGTGCTCCCTTTGCTAAAATGTCCTTCCCCTAGATTATTGCAGGGTGCCACCTTCTCTTGTTCAGATCTTGCCTCAAGTGTCACCTTCTCTGAGGGGTTCTGGTTCTCCCTGGCCACCTATCTAAGGTTTTTCCCCAGACACTCTCCATTATCTTCTTTCTTTTCTTCTTGGCAGTCACTATTCTCTGATCTGATCTGATTTATTTATCTATGTATTTATTGTTTCTTCCCCTCACCTAGTTGTACACTTCAAAATAATAGGTCTCATGTCTGTTCTGTTGATTACTGTATCTCCTGTACCTAGCATGGTTGGCATTTGTTGGATGGATGGATGGATGGATGGATGGATGGATGGATGGATGGGTGGGTGGAAGGAAGGAAGGATATGTGAATGAATGTATGGATGGGTTGATGGACAAATGGAAAAACAAATGATGAATGGATATAATCAATAATATGGCTCAAGAATTTTATCCAGCTTGGTCAGATCTTTTGCTCCATAGCCTGCACCAAACAAACTAACTCTGGACGCTAGAGCTATAAGTAAAGCCAAGGTGGTTAATCAGTTGAAGCTGTGAGAAGAAAAACATCATTCGGTTCCAGCTTTAAATGCGCACCTATTCTCCTTCAAAATAGTATTTTCATTTTTAAAGTACTTTGAAGCTTAATGAATAGCTCATAACTCATTAACCCTCAGAACATTCCCAAGTAGCAGGCTAGGAGAAGTTTTCTGATGATCTGGCTTTTAAGATATGAAGAAACTAAACCATAGGGTTGCAAAATGAGTTTAGAATACCATACTGGCTTAATTTCAGCCACTGGAATTGTCCTTGCTCCTGAATGTAATGGACTGTTAAGGGTGACATTTTTAAATCATGTGTCTTTGTTTGCTTGTTTGTTTGTTTTAGAATAACTTCAACGTAGGAAGTGACGCCACATCAGAAACCAGCTTTTCTCTCTCCAAAGAAGCACCAGGGGAGCATCTGGACCACCAGGCGGCACACCAGCCCTTCCCCAGACCGCGATTCCAACAAGAGACTGGGCACCCTTCGTTGCAAAGAGATGGCCCCACATCCTTTCTCCTCGATCTACCAAACTTTCCGGATCTTTCCAAAGCTGATATTAATGGGCAGAATCCAAATATCCAGGTAATTCTTGGCAGCTGGAAGGTGGAAGATAACAAAACAGTCCATCTTTTGTTTTGTGATGATTCCAGTGGAAACTGCTGCCTTATCTCACTTTTCTTCTTAACCCCTTAATGATTCCTCCTTAAGATCATGTTATCTCCATATGAACAGTGCTGCATTTCATTAAGTGACACCCTTGATTGTGAGGTGCCCCATGATTTTCTGAACCACTCAAAAGAAGAAAACACTACTAATTAACAATGACACACCAAAGATTACATGATACATACTAATTTCAGAGACAGTCAAATATGAAATCAAAACTGATGAAATGTAATAGTTATAGGAAAAGGCCAATCTGACCTGCGAACAGATTGGGCAAATGATTTCAAATATGATTTCAAAGTACTCAGGAAAGCTCTTTCTCTTAATGCCCCTCTAAACTTGCCTTGGACACCAGAAATTCCTTCACAGAGAGACAAGCTCCCGATACTCTAAAGTACACATGACTTACAAAAAAAATTAATAAGAGGAAGGAAGGTGAGAACAGGAGTTCCTAGGGGAGAGATGACTATCTTCCACTAAGATGGGATCTGATGAAGCAATAGGAAATGGGAGGTTAGGGAAAGGGTGCCTGGGATTAAAAGTGATAACTTCCATCTACCCTGAAATAGCTCAGTGTACTTTACAAAGCAAATGTTGATCTGATTTGATCCTCCCAATACCCTCATGAAGGAGACAAAGCCCATGTCATTTTTCTAATACTATCAGCAATGCACCAGATACTCAGAAAGTTACTGTTTAGTTTACCCAAGGTCACATGGCAGTAAATAGTAGTTGTAGGGCTCAAACCCAGGCTCTCAGACTCCCAACCCACATTCAGAGACAAACTCCTAATTTTGAATGTTGTTTTTACCTTTCTCTGTTTCTTCCCGATGATGGCTAAGAGAGGCTCATCCCCTGGGCAACCCCAGCCCCTACCCAGCTCTTGTCCTCATATGCCTGCTTACATACATTTTTTAAAAGATGGTCTCACTCTGTCACCCTGGCTGGAATACAATGGCATGATCATAGCTTATTGCAGCCTCTACCTCCCAGGCTCAAGCAAACCTCCCACCTCAGCCTCCCGAGTAGCTGGAACTACAAGTGTGTGACCCCATACCCAGCTCGTTTTTTAATTTTTTGTAGAAACAGAGTTTTGCCATATTGCCCAGGCTGGACTCAAACTCCTGGGCTCAGGCGAACCTCCTGCCTTGGCCTGCCAAAGTGCTAGGATTACAAGTATGAGCCGCCACTGCCAGCCCATACTTATAAGCTTTGCTTCCAATTCTTTCTATTTGTATAGGGGTACCTTTTCTGTCCTTTTTCCTCTCTGTACCAAATGCCAATTTGCTTCCATAGCAGAAAGTTCCTGAACTTGGACTCAGAGCAATTGATCCTTCATTTGCCTCTCTCTCTCCCCGAACTAACATCCTCTGCGGGATAACAGTTTTAGATCAGGTTTCGTTGACCTGAATTGTTTTGCTCTAAACACCAGTGTCATGGTGGCAGACAAATATCACTGAGAATACTTAATTAGAATACCAACCCCTGCTGTATATAAAATGCATTAAGTTACAGGAGATTGAAAAATGTAAGGCCTGTTACCTCCAATAAATGAGATAGATGTGAAGATCCCAGCAACCACATAAAATAGTGCCAGAAGGATCATGAAGACAGAGGAGGAAAAGCACTGTGTCCTCAGGGGTTGGATCTCAATAAGTGGGAAGAAGTCGGGCAGCCTCTATTGATGGCACAGAGTGAAAAATGTTATGGAGATCACTCTTCAGCAACCCATGTGCAGAAATCACTGCATGCCCCAGTTAATATTTCTGGTGACTCTTGTATCGTTTTAATTGATAAATTGGAAAAACAGGCCTTTGGCTCCAATGCCCCCTTCTCAATAGACTGACCACATGGTGTGATAAAGAGCAATGGCGCCCTTTGGAATAGGTGCAGATTGGCAAGAAAGGCACTGACTTCATACCATTGCTCAACCTTGCTTCCTATCATGGCTCATCCACATGTTTATAGATGTTCTGGTTCCAGAATCAGGCAGCCCTCATCCCAAGGGTGTTTGGGCCATGGCCAAAACAATCTGAAGCCTGCTGTTGCAAGCACTTTTTCCCAGAGGTGGGAATGTCACTTGGGGTGTAATGCTGAGGGCTGAGCTATAATACCAGTGTAATCGATTTAAGAATTACTAATGTAAAGTCACAGGAAAATGAGTGGATGCAAGAGAATGGAAGGCTGCTGGAGACTGTTTCCTCATTGAAAGTTATTGGGTGCTTTGTGCTTGACCTAAAAACACAGTTTCAGACAGAACTTCTTGGGATTCCCTTTCAGTCTTCTAGATAAATCCATCAGTCTGGAAATTCCCATTCCCTACCTAGACCTCACTGGTATCTTTATTTTATTTTATTTTGACAAGGTCTCTCTTTGTCACCTAGGATGGGGTGCAGTGGTGCAATCATGGCTTGCTCAAGCCTTGAACTCCTGGGTTTGAGTGATCCTCTACCTTAGCCTCCTGAGTAGCTGGGAGTACAGGTGTGAGCCACCATGCCCAGCTAATTTTTTTTTTTTTTTTTTTTGTAGAAACTGGACCTCACTATGTTGCCCAGGCTGGTCTCGAACTCCTGGCCTCAAGCATTTCTCATGCCTCAGCCTCCCAAAGTGCTGGGATTATAGACATGAGCCACTGCAACTGGCCTGTCTTTTTAAAATATTACTTAAATATTAGGGAAAAACAGTAGTGTAAAGGCAGTTGGGACTCCCAGAGCCAGGAACCCCAGATTACTTTTCAAAAGAAAGGGAGGGGGAAACATTAAGTGCTGGGCCCTCTGCAGCCCATGTGATGGATCTGTGCAGGAGCTCCGTGGAGCAGCCAAGCTTACAATTCATTTTTCACCATAATCTGCTGTGTTGTTTAACTAAATGAGAAGTAGAGAATGCTTCGGAATAGTGCCACCTGGCTTCCTAAGGGGAGAGGGGGCTTTCAGAGTTGTGGGTGTGGAAGGAAATGAAGTGAGTGAGGGAGCAGAGAATAAACATAGGATGCATTAGAAGAACGCCACACTGGGCCTTGGGTGGTTGCAGCATGGGGTTCTCTCTGGCAGTGCCTCTGGGACCTTTATAAAATGCATGTCTCCATGAGCTGTTAGGAAAGTGTAGTTGCAGAGATGGTAAGAATGGAAACGATTTGCCCGCATCTCCTCTGAGCCCCTAAGCTACCTGCTGATGTGGACTTCAAACAGGTGAGAAGTCACAGCCCATACTTTCTTTTCCCTTTGTCTTACTCCTACCCCCAGCACAAGAGCAAGAAGCACAAGAGGTCAGCTCTGGAGGACAGAGTAGGGAGCAGGACGGGGCTACTCCTACCAAATCCCCATATTTTTTGGAGTTACCCTTTGTACAGCAAAGATCAGCATAACTCCCAAGAATAAAGGTTTACCATAGCTCCAGGCGTGAAGGTTATTGGCCAAATGGACTCAAAATTAATGCAGCTCCAGCTAGATACTGTCAAAGTCAAAAACCCAAAAGGAATAAGCCAATAATCCCTTTTTGCCTACTGCCCAGCTGAGTTTCTATTTCTGCTCTATTCAATCCCTATCTGTTACTTTTCTGAGGGGTGGAGGGTGGCCTGCATTTCATTAATGTGATGACATTTTGGCCCTAAAGAAAATAAAATTTTGCAGCGTTTCTGGCCTTCTGTTTCTGGAATACCACTAAAGGTTAGTATTGGTCACTCAGAAAGATGTTCAAAGAAAAAATAAAACAACTGCTACCCCTGGGAGTCCCAGCCTTCTGGCGATGTGTAATTGTATGTGTGTGTGTGTGTGTGCACGCACACGTGCACGCACACATACACACCCACACACCACACAGCACTAGCCGCTGCAGCCCCATGCACCACTGCACTTGTGTAAACCAGTTCCCTGGTGGTCCTTTAAAACATGAGGTGCTTTCTACGAGGAGGTGATGGTTTCCGTGTTGGTAGCCCTCACCCCTTCCTCAAAGCACTGTTCTTTTGTTGAAATCCACTGGTTTGACACAGGGTGGATTCAGCCCAGCAGACAGCCCCGCTGGTCCCTGCGGGCCCCGTCAAAGCATTCCCTCTCCCTGGGTAGCAGAGTGAGGTCAGGTGAGGGGCCCTTCAGTGGGTCGGCTTCCGCTGCCAGGGCTTCTAGCCTCATCTGCCCCTTCCCCTGGCAACCTGCCTTGGCCCCCACCCAGTTCTCCCTAGCTGGAGCCTGGGAGCTGAATGGGAACTTGATACTGGCCCTCCGCACCGCCCCACCCCTTCAGGCTCTGGAAGTGTTTCCCACGCTCCAGGGCTAAGGAAACAGCCTGCACCTTTCTAAAGTGGCATCGCTAAGCCCATGCAAGAGACCACGTCCCTCCTGGGCCTCTTGACTTTCAGGATAGGAAATCCTTCTAAAAGCCCCAACATCTGCTTCTGTAGAGCGTTTTAACTCCCAGAAGTCAGGCAGCCTCTGTCCCAAGTGAATCAGACATTTCTATTTTAAGACTGGCTTCAAGCTGTGGAAATGAGGAGGGGAAAAAATGCACAAAATAGAAAGAAATGGCCTCAAACTCCGCAACTGAATCTCCATATGAAATTTAAAACAATGTAAGAGGTTGGGTTTTACTGAAAACAAAAATCATTCTGGAAAGAAAGTAAATCCCCCAAAACAAGTTAGACTTCAGCTTTGCTGGGTTTTCAGTCTACAGCTGATAGTCAGATAGCAGAGGCAAAAATCTCTGAAATAAATGCATTATTGGGCTTACTGCATCAGTTCATTGCGATACTAGCTACTGACAACCAAATATTCTATTTTCTGGATCAAGCTGATATTAGTATTCATTTCAACCAGTATACTTATTTCTTTTCTCCCATTGAGAGGGACTTAAAAGTAGGCCTTTTCTTCCTTGCACAGACTTATTAACATGGCCATAGGCCTCTTGAGTGCCACAAGATACAATCAGAGGAGTTCACTAGGGCTACAGCTGTACGAGCTTCTTCTTTTGATTTCCCCTTTTCCTTTTTCTCTAAAATAATTTTAGAGGAATGAAAGGTCTGGCTAGATAGGAATCAAGACATTTCTACCCAAGATGTGAACCCATGCCCCTATAAAGACAAGCCTGTTTGGCTCAGATTCTCATGGGGTACTGCTGTCAATATATGGAGGCAGATCAACTTGTGTTTAGGATCACATACCGCCATTTAGTCAGCCAGACTTGACCTCTGTAGCCCCATGCATGTTATTGGGCCTCTCTGTGCCTCAGTTTCCTTGTCTATAAAATTGGAACGATGATACTACCTATGAGTAGCTATGTAGTATAATACTACATAAGATTATCAATGAGGATTCAATGAAGTTATCCATATGAAGTGCTTAGCACAAGGCCCCATATAGGATAAGCTTCCCAGAACTGATAGATGCTGGTTGGCGGTGATATTGGAGATGAAGACGACAGAGGAAATGTAAGTAAAAATAACTGGGAATCAGAACTGGTTCTGAGATCGATACTATACCTTCCTTGCTGTTTACCTTGGGGCCTTAAATTCTCCAAGCCAGTTTCTGTGCCTGAAAATTGGATCTAAGTTGTGTAGATGGACAGTAGTGCCTGGACTGTCATTCTGCAAGTCTCAAAGCAGTAACCACAGTTAGCTGGGGTTGCCACTGTTGTTCTTAGAGCATCAGCGGCTCTGAGAAGAGGGAATTAGATATCTTCCTAGTCCATTTCGTGTTCTTTCCATGGCAATTGTCGAGGAAGAAGGGGTGGAATGATCTGGATTTAAAACCCTTTTTGGAGACATGTCCTCTGTGCTCCCAAGGAAATCGTTTTCCTCTCTGGAAAATACCTGCCCACTCCCACCAGTTTCCATAGCTCACAGGGCTTTGAGGACCAACAAGCAAGAAGTTTTTCCTGAGTTTGAAGAGCATGGCCTCTGTATTCTCAGTGGCATTCGTTTATTATCAGCTAGACTGAGAATGGTATTCGTTTCCCTATGGGAAGTGCATTTCTGAGCAAGAATCAAGAGTTTGTTTCTAATCAATGTATTAATTTTCAAGAGAAGGCAGGCTGATCAAGGTACATTGGATCTTTTCCTTATGTCCTGATTTTAAACAGAATTTTCCAAATTGGCACTTGTTTTGGACTCTCTCTTGGAGCTGGGGAGATTCTGCCAGGAATTGAACTTGAGGCATTCTTTTATCATCATGACTTGAGTGTGGAAAAGTCCAGAAGAAAAAAATATACTAAGACACTTCAATTATGTGTTAAGGATGAGAAAGGATGGTAAGATCTAGAGTCTTTGTCAGTTTGGAAATCTGTGCTCACTCCCACGCCTACCGTT
This sequence comes from Cacajao melanocephalus, assembly GCA_963573385.1. Lineage (NCBI taxonomy): Eukaryota > Metazoa > Chordata > Mammalia > Primates > Pitheciidae > Cacajao > Cacajao melanocephalus. The sequence continues at coordinate 37,128 of CAUYLG010052298.1, read as the reverse complement.
CATCACATTGATCATTGTTCAAGACATCTTTATCAAAGGATTCTTTGATGCTAAAAATATGTAAATAAAATGAGAGCGATAGGAAACATCAGATGAGCCCTCGCCATTGGAGAAGTCATTGATCACATTCATTAAGTCTTTTTAATTGGATGCCTATGAAACCTCAGGTTCAAGATTAGATTTCTTCTTTTGATATCAGCATGGGGTTTTCACTTTGTTAACTGTAGGGAAGGGTGGATCCTGAGAGTTGTTTGTTTTGTGTTTGTTTTTGTTTTAATTCAGTTGAGGCAGTGGCTAGCAATTAAAGGGAAAAACAAGCCTCTAAGTGTTGAAATTTAGTCATCAATACCGCTTTTGGAGTAAATTTGTATTTTGCTACTCATCGCCTGGCCAGGCAACAAATCTATTTTGTTTGGATCTGAGCAGCAGTTTGGAGGGAAAAAAAATCGTATTGACGGTAATAGCTTGAAGCATGAAATTGTTTTTATTCCCAGCTTGGAGAAATTGCAGGGCACGTTTTGTTTAAGCAATCCCTTTGACTCCAGTCTGAATACAAATGGAATACCAAAAGTGTTGGGCACATTCCCTCTTATCTCCTACCCAGAGACTGATTTCATTACCATAATTGCAGGCTTGCCTGGCTCTTGGCAGCCTCTCCCCTCCAAGACCCTTAATAGCTTTGCAGCTCAGTTGTTCCGCCTCCTCTGGAGACGGGGCTGCAGAGAAGAAAGGTTATGTCTCCAAAGGCTCAGCATCACCCTGCCACTGCCCAGCTTGGCTCGGCTGCACCTGGCTATGTGCTCCTTGTCCACTTGTCTTTCCAAGCTTCTGTGTGGGTCCCAGTTACCATTACTCTCCGGCAGCCATTCATTCTAACAAATAGCAATGATAGAAGATGTATGATGTATTCCTTTGCTTTTGTTTCCCTTTTCTTTTTTTTTAAACTTTTGGGATTACCAAACAGCTCCACAATTATTTCCAAATATGCAAGAGATGCCTATAAGACTGCAGTAAGGGTGGTGGCAAGGCCCTTCTAGGTATCCCATGACAGAGAAGAATGGTGCACTTGGCCTGCTGCAGCCTGAGTAGACTCTGATGTTGAAAGTCACCCTCTTGACCATGTGTCCGGACCCTGTAAAACCACATCCCAGGCCCACTGGCTGGCCAACTTCCTTTGAAGTGAGCAGAATTCAAACCTTGCCATTCCTAACACAAAAGGAAGGGGCTATTTGTCTCAGGGATGGCCACACCCCAGTGTGATTTGGCAGAACATCTCAGCAGCTCTCTCAGATGTCAGGTTAGGGCAAAACTGGAAATGCATCTGCCCAGTACATCTTGGGTTGATTACTTGGAACGCGTGTTTCTGATTCATTTGCACGTAACTCATCCAGGGGGTGTTGCAAGAGCTGTGTGATGGCCAAAGGAACCCAATGCGTCTTTTATTATGTTTTTTAAACAAGTCTCTCTACATTGATTGTCTCTTGGAGCCAAGAAACTTCATTCTTCCAGCCCCGTGACAGACTTCAAAATGAGACTTTCGTAAATCTGAGAACAAGTTCTAGCCTTGGCTCCAGGACTGTCTACTCTGACCCTACGGGTTGGTTGAGGAGTGTGCAGGCTGGTGATGAACCATGGGATGAACGAACATCGTAGCTGGGAAAGCCTGGTCTTCAGGAGCTTGTGCTCATGCCTCTACACACCCTGAAGCAACCTGCCCCCACCTGCACCTGTGGCCTTGTTGTTTCTTTGATCTCATGAGGGGACAGTAGCTCTGTCACTTACTTTTTGAAAGACAGTGTGGCAAAGTTAGGAAGTGCATGGGCTCTAGAACCAGACTCCCCACTTCTGCCGCTTACTAGCCCTGTGACCTTAGGCAAGTTGTTGATGTCTCTGTGTACCAGTTTTCCCTGGCTGTGAAAGTTATCTGGCAGTCATCTCAAAACTTAATAGTTTGAGACAATGACCACGGGATTGCTGTGGGTCAGGAATTTGACTAGGACTCAGCTAGGAGAGCTTATCACTGCTCCATGTGGTGTTGGCTAGAGTGACCCAATTGAGGTTGGAAGATCCAAGATGGCCCTACTCACATGACTGAGGCCTCAGAGCTGGGCGTGGGCCAAGAGACCTTGGTTCTCCTCCATGCAGCCCCTCTCTTTACATTGTCTCTATACACCCAGTGGTCTAGGCTAGGCTTCCTCACATAGCGGTTAGAACATTCCAAGAGAATGAAAATGAAAGCTGTAAGACCTCTGTTAAGACCTGCCGCTATTCTACTCCTACCCCTTCTGCTGGACAGAGTGAATCACGTGACCTGTGTAGATTTCCAGGGAGGGGAAATGGGCTCCACCCCTCTCAGTGGGAAATGTGGCACACACAAACACGGATGGGAGGTCTTTATGAGAGTTAAATAATATAGGTGGAGCATTTAGTACAGTGCCTGGTACACAGTTTGTGTTCATAAATGTTATGTTTTATTATAATATGATTATTTTAGAATCACTTCAGGAACAAATATAGTACATGTTTATTTCCTGAATGAAAGGCTTCTCAATACCACATGGAGGAGAAACAAACACTCCAGGCTCCACTCTACTCAAATTACTAACCCACACAGCAGTCCAACGGTCATTGTTTCCAGCTATTAAGTTTTTAGTCATCGGTAAATCAGAAACTCCAGTGATGAATTTTCCCCTCCCCACCCAAGGCCATGTTCCATCTAGTCGTGGAATTCCTGTGGGCCATCCCTGAAGGTTTTCCATCATGTATCACCTCAGCTTTCCTTCACAAGGGATGTGTCCATCATTTCCCTCTGCCCTCTCAGACTTTTGTCCAAGGGTCATGTAGCTCGGAGACTGTTGACTCCATATTGACCCTGGCCTGTTCTGACTTCTTCAGGTCACCATAGAGGTGGTCGACGGTCCTGACTCTGAAGCAGATACAGATCAGCATCCGGAGAATAAGCCCAGCTGGTCAGTCCCATCCCCCAACTGGCAAGCCTGGTGGCAGAGGTCCCTGTCATTGGCCAGGGCAAACAGCGGGGACCAGGACTACAAGTATGACAGTACCTCAGACGACGGCAACTTCCTCAACACCCCCAGGGGGTGGGACCATACAGCCCCAGGCCACCGGACTTTTGAAACCAAAGAGCAACCAGAATATGGTGAGTTTACCACCCAGTAAAATAAAATTGATGGGAAGAATAAATGAGGATGATGCCTCGGACATGGAGCCAAGCAAAACCCTGCTTGCAGCATGTGGGTTTTGGTCTTCTGTGAGGCATACCTCACAAAGGCTCTGTTCTGCAGAAGCCCCAAGGAGGCACCACCAGCCACGTTTTTCTGGAAAGACTATAATTTTAAATCAAATCATAATCACTATACCAGTTACCCTAGGAGAGAATTTTTTAGGGTCTTTGGGGTTCTTTCTGCCTCCCCCACCCCTCAAATTTTAGTTTTATTTCTAAAAATGAAAAAATTGTCAAATTAGCTTCCTTGTATTTTTTACTGTAAAAATTCATACTGAAAATCAAGGTAGTAAAAGAGATGTGTACGGTTGCTTCCTTTGACCAGGCAACTGTGTTATGTTTGATATTGGCAATGAAGTGGTCCTTGAGAATTCACACAAATGTGTGTATCTCAGGTTTTTGGAGTAAGCCCTCCCCCAATAAATTTCAAAACTCCCAAGTTGGGACTTCTGGATTCCTGCGTTTTTGGAGTAGGATAGGTGAGGTAACACCTTCCAAATTCACTGAGTTAAAATAACAAAAGTTCATTTCTCACTTGAGTTGGGATAGAAGACAGGGTAGGAGAACTCAGCTCCACTCAGTCATTCAAGGACCCAGCCTCCTCCCATTTTGGCGCTCCACCAGCTATTAGGGCCTGAGAGTTATCCCCTGTATGTTCTGTGTCCAGCTGGCATCCAGGGAAAGAAAGGGAGCCTGGAGAAGGAACACACACTCATAAGGCCCTTGGCCTGGAGGTGACACATATCGGATCTACTGAAATTCCATTGGGAAGACCTGGTCATATGGCCCCACCTAAGTGCAAGGGAGGCTGGGAAATGTATTCTATGTGTGTCCAAGAAAAAGAGGAAACCAATTTAGCAAGCATCTGGCCAGACTTAGTAGGGAATCAGGCAGTTTGTTATAAAAATATTTAATGTCTTACAAGTGCACCCATCATCATGATGTTCTTGTGGCTTCGCCATCAGTGAGCTTGGAGTGAGCAGTATATGAGGAAGATGACTTGTCTCGTACTATTTGCATTTTTCAACAGAAAGACCAATTGTATATTAGAGAGTCATTTCTTCTCATTAATAGAGAATTCTAAGCAGCTTCCAAAACAGCAAGACAAAAATATTTTTTGCTACATCATCAGTTGTTCAGCCAACATTTATTAAGAGCAAGTGTTGTGTCCAACAATATATTGGGTACAAAAATGAGCAAGGCATGCTTTGTCCCCAAAATGGATCTCACCCATCTGTGGACCAAGAGAAAATTAACCAATAGAGCAAAATAGTGCCATGGTGGAGACGTGCATCAAATGCTAAGGGAACAGAAAGGGAATTCTACATCCCTTCCAGCAAGGGCACTCATGAAACCTTCACCTTTCCCAGAGGAAGTCAAGTTATCTGCTTTCCAGGAGGAAGGACTTGGGATATTAGCCAACATTTAAATAGTACTTACTATGCACTAGTCCCTGTTCATGGCATTTCACATATATTATTTCATTTATTCAACTCTCTGAGACAGACACTTCACTTTACAGATGGGAAAACTAAAGCTGGGAAAAGTTAAGCAACTAGATCTGGAGGGCCAAGGCCTGAGGCTCACCGCAGGCAGTCTGGGTCCAGGGTCTGTCCTCTTGACTACTATACAATTCTGCCTCTCTGGGGAAAACAGTAGCATACCCCTTAGGAAAGTAGAAGGATCTAGAAATGAGTGCTTAGGTTGGAAGATAGGAATGGGAGGAAAAGATCAGTGCCACTGAATGAGAGAAGCACAGAGGATTGCTTGATGCCAACCTGAGATTGCACAGGGTTGGTGGCTTCAGCTGTTTGCCCAGCCCATACAGAATACTGTTTCTAAGAGTAGAACCCAGACTCCTGACATCAGAATCCTTCAGCTGCATGTTTAAAAATGCCAGTCTTGGGCCCCAACCCCTTCCCTATATACCAATAGTCCTCAAAGTGTGGTCTCCAGAACCAGCACCACTAGCATCACGTGGAAACAAGATAGAAATGCATATGTTTCAAGCCTGACTCCAGACCTACTGAGTGAGACACTCTGGAGTAGGACCCAGAAATCTGTTTGAACAAGCCCCCCCAGGCACTCTGCTGCCTTGGGCACCTCTGTTTGAGATGAATGGTTCTCCACGTTGGTTGCTCGTTATACTCACCTGGGGAATTTTTTGAAATCTCGATGCCTAGACCTCTCTCCAGACCAACTGAATTGGGATCTCTGGGTATGGGTCCCAGGCATCATTGTCTTTTAAGGCTCCAAGGATGACTTTAGTGTGCAGCCCAGGATGAAGCCCACTGTCTCCATCTCCTGAATGAGAAAGTCTAGAAGTGAGACCTGGAGTCTGTTGTTTGCGTCTTTGTTTCTATCCTTTTCCAGTCAAGGTCACCAGATGATTCTCACGCACACTGAAGTTTGAAGACTACCACTAGAAACAACTTTTTCATCTGAACTTTACAGAGTACAGTTTGCTGAATTTATGAGCATTACACCTGCTCTATTTCCATCTTGAGGCTAGAATTTGCTTCTCCTGGGGCAGTTACTGTGGCTACCTCAGCAACCCTCACCCCTAGCCTCCTAGACCTAGAGTGCCATTTTGCTCCCCGTACCAGGAGCTCACAGCATGCCTGGGTCATGGGGAAGTTCCCATCTTGTATTATTTCAAAGTACCTTCTAGTGTCTTCCCCATGATTAGACTGGACGTCGGGGTTGCTATTTTATAAAGTCATGTTATGTACAGTACCTCTAAAGCAGGGCTTCTCAGAGTCTCATGTGCTCATGAATAACCCCAGGGGCTTGTTAAAATGCACCTTCAATGCAGTAGGTGTAAGAAAAGGGCAAAAGCTTGAGTGAAGCTGAGACTGTCCTTCCTCCGACTACACTTTTAGTAGCAAAACTCTAAGCCCATTGTAGGTGCTCAGTAGCATTTGGCAGAATGAATGAAAGAGTGATCATTGCTTCTCAGCATAGCCCACAAAGAACATGTGATTTGCGGAATTCCATACAGCACCAGATAAACAGATTCCCCCCTTTCTTTCTATTTATTTTTATTTATTTATTTATTTAAAGACACGGGGTCTCGCCCCGTTGCCCAGGCTGGAGTGCAGTGTGCGATCGTAGCTCACTGCAGCCTTCAACTCCTGCCCTCAGCCTCCCAAAGTGCTGGGATTTTTATCCCACGGGCCCACTTTTATTTCAGTCAACAGGAAACTTTGAGCAATTTCTACGTATTTATCTCTATATTGGGCGCTGTTGTGGAGGAAACAGAAAGAGAACCCATCACCCAGGAAGTGGAGGTTCATGCAATAGCAAAGCAGGGCAAGTCACAGTATCTCGGGGCTTGCAGCCTTGTCTGAGACAGGCTAAAATGGCCACAGGAGCTGGCCTTTGTGGAGGAGGTAGATCTCAGAGTTTTGAAGGTAGAATTTTTAAATATTTGTCAGCAAGGAGTATTTCTAAAAATCCTAGATGAAATAAATAGGATACAGTGGCACCTGTAGAATGAATTACAAAATACACAACAGAAGACAGACCCACCTTGTGATGATGAAAACACAGGTGTGATGATGCCCTGACTCAGCTCAACTGTGCAAAGTTATGTGTTTGAGATGCTGCATTTTCAATCCCTTCTATGTAGATACTTGGGGTATCCAGGGCAAAGAGAGAGTTCCAGATAAATTTTTTTTTGTCTAACAGTAGTGTAGCACTTCCAGAATTATTCAGAGAAGCTTACATAATGAAATTACATAGGTACTTCTTATTGTTACTTGGGTTACGACTCAGTTCTTTGAAATTCTCTAACTGGTCATGATCCTATTTTAACAGAAGATTTCACAGTGATTTTTTTTCTCCGGGGCTTTTCTTTGTAGCTTTGCATTACGGCCATGTAAGTGGGCATCTTGAACACAGAGTAACTTGGGCCAGAATCAAAGCTGCCTGAATACTAGGCTATGGAACAGGCTATGGTGGGAAGAGACAGATCTCAGATCTAATTCCAGCTCTGCCAAGTTTGAGCTGTGTGACCTTACTCGAGTACCTTAACCTCTCTGAGTCTCAGTCTCCTTGTCCATAAAAAGAGGATGTTTCCGCCTACCTCACAGGGTTATTGTAGGAGTTAAATCAGTAAATAGGGCAGCTGATGAAAGCTGGCCCTCCGTAGTCGGTAGGCACTGTCATCTAGGATTAATGGTGCAGATTTGCTAGTGGCCAAGTCAAGACCCAAGTCACTTCCGTTGCCCCACCAGTATCACTGGCCCACAGAACTCTAGTGCCCTGAAACTATGAAAAGACAACTTTAAAACAGCAGGAGCATCCTTGAAACCCGGCGCTCAACCCACGGCATTCGGGGTATTTTTATCTCCTCTTTGAGTTATTTGATGTGACAGCCAGGCTCTGTCAAAGCACAATATAAAAAATGCCCCCAGGAACAGTTTTTTCCTGCTGTTGTCATTATCTTTGCAATTACAGCGACTCACATTCATTTTCTGCTCTGAGCACTGGTCCATGGTAGGTGAGCAACTGCAAACAGGCTTGTCTGATTATAGCAAAAGGAACATTGTCCTCAGTGATTTGTCCCCGTCAGAAATTCCCTTTCTGTTCTTTGAAGACACTGAACAAATAGAAATCCTCAAGAGGAGGGTCTTTGCTGGGACATTGATGTGGGCCTGTGTGCTGGGAGAGCTTCAGGGGAGTGAGCTCACATACACATACACACTTCTTCCTAGGAGAGAGTTTCACCTCATTGCCAGCCTCAACAGAAATAATTAACCACATGGCGTGTTCTATGCCTAACTTTGGAGAACCCGTATGAAAAAAATGTTTGGAAATAAAATGGCTTTGTGAGTATTTAAAATAAAGACACGGAGAAAGCCACTAACTGCAATAAGAAATCCTTGATGGCTTCAGAGTCTGGCAGCTGTCTAGAGAGCATATTTTAGGGAGCATTTTATGGGGTATTTGTAACAGCTTTTGCTGCTTAGAAAACCACCTCCAAGCCAGCATGGTGATGCATGTCTGTAATCCCTGTACTTTGGGAGGCCAAGGCAGGAGGTTTGCCTGAGGCCAGGATTTCAAGGCTAGCCTGGGCAACATAGTGAAACCTCATCTCTACAAAATTTTTTTGAAGAACTTGGTAGGCATGTTGGCACACGCCTGTAGTCCCAGCTACTCAGGAGACTGAGGCAGGAGGATTCCTTGGCCCCAGGAGTTCAAGGCTGCAGTAAGCCATGATGATGCCACTGCGCTCCAGCCTAGGTAACAGAGTGAAACCCTGAAACAGCTACAAAAAAAAGAAGGGAAAAAAAGCCACCCATAAAATTAAAGGAATGAAAGAGTTCTCTCTCTCTCTCTCTCTCTCTCTCTCTCTCTCTCTCTCATGAATCCGTGGGTTGTCTGGACTCTTCTGGTCTGGGCTGGCTTGGCTGGGGCTGGGTGGTCTAGGCTGGCCTCACTTACAATGAGAGGTGCCCAGCTGTGTAGATGCTGTGTTGAGATGGCTGGGGCCTCTCTCCACGGGCCCCTCCCCCTCCAGGAGGCCAGCCTGGGCCCTTCACACTTGGTGGAAGAGTTCCCTGCAGCAAGAGGGGATGCATGGACACTTTGTATACCCCAGCTGGCATCCTATTTGCTATTATCCCATTGGCCAAAGCAAGTCATGTGGCCCGTCCTGGAATCAGTCTGAGAGGGGAATGGCCAAGGGGTTAGATTTGGAAAGAGGAATTATAGGCGTGATTTTTCACATAATCTGGCACATATTAACATTTCGTAATTTAGATCCAAGAGACTATAACAAGAAATCACCTCATGCAGGGATTCCAACGCAAGTCTTATAGTGAGTTTAATGCTGAAATCTCAAAGAAGTTCAGGGATGATGCCTCTTCAGATTTGCTCTCTACATTGCAATGATGGAGAGGCCGGGCTGCATGAGATTTCTGGATAGTGGAGGTCCCTTTGCTTTTGCAAAGCCAAGGACACCGCTTGGCATCATTGGGTTATGTCTTATGCTGGTACCCACCCCACAGGTGATGGGAACTCTACCTAAGGGATTTAATAAGATTTCTTCTGACTTACTCATTTCCCCCTTTTTATGAGTATAAAAACATTATAATCTTTACTTTTAACCTTTTTTTAGCTGTTATTCCCTTTAACAAAATGTGGCCTCAGTGGTGTATGCAGGTTATGACCGGGGGCGTGCTCATGTGCGTATGACCTGCTGCACCTGGATGCTTCTCTGACAAGCATGCAATTGTTTGCTTGTTCCAGGCACCGCTCTGGTGCTCTTGGAGCAATGACTGAGAGATACCAGACTGCAAAGTTCTCAGTGGGAGCAGCGACTGCCCCTACCTCAGTAGTTTCTCCATCCAGAAGCAACTTGTCTCTCCAGTCCTACTGTGTGATGCCTAATGAGGTGGTAGAGATGGAAGAAGCTAATTTCAGGGAAGGCAGCCCCATTTCCTGACACAGAGCACTAGTTTCAAACACCTGCTTAGCTGTGTGGTTGGAAAACCATTTCTTAGAAGAAAAATCCAAGTTCAGAAAAATTCTTTTTTGGGGATTGGGAGGAAAATAGATGGGGCCCCGGGTAGGGGGGCAGGTGAGATGGGAGCAAGATCTCCACTCAGAGTTGGGGAGGTGGACGCAATCATGAAATCCATCCCCCACCACCCGGCTCCTCCAATCTTGCGTAGTAAACTGAGGAGGCTCCACAGCCCTGTGTTTGCCTGAGGCATGTTCAGAGTGAGCACCACATAAACAACAGCCTGGAAGGCTGGCACGGGCCCACAGTTCAGGTAGAAACGTGTGGATTACATTCCTGTCGGGCCTACATAATAACCGTCACCACGACCTGTTATGAACAGAGGATACTCCCTCCCAGCAAGGGGCATGCCTGTAGCTCCACACTTGGCACCAGCAGAGGCCCTAAGGCCATAGGAAGATCTGGGTAAACCAGGAGAAACTGTTGCAGAGCAAAGATGCTGCAGAAAGAATCATGCTTTAGAGAGCAAGGGCTTGGTGCTAGAGCCCTGCTTTCCTTTCTGTTAACCCAATGACCTTGAACCAGGCACCCTACCACTCCAGGACTTTACTTTTGATAAGAGGAAGTCAGTTTGATAGGTGTATTCGTCTGTTCTCATATTGCTTATAAAGACATACCTGAGACTGGGTCATTTATAAAGGAAAGAGGTTTAATGGACTCACAGTTCCACATGGCTGGGGAGGCCTCACAATCATGGCAGAAGGCAAAGGAGGAGCAAAGGGACGTCTTACATGGCAGCAGGCAAGAGAGAGCTTTTGCAGGGGAACTCCCACTTATAAAACCATAAGATCTCATGAGACTTACTCACTACCACGAAAACAGTACAGGGAAACTCCCTCATGACTCAGTTATCTCCACCTGGTCCTGCCCTTGACACATGGTGACAATTACAATTCAAGGTGAGATTTGGGTGGGGACACAGAACCAAACCATATCAATAGGTTACCAACCTCTCCCACACCTGTCACTCCCAAGCCCCCCATTTCCTGGGGGGTTTTCCTTTTTTGCACACCACTCATCAATTTCTAACATGCCATCTAATTCACTTATTTTTTTTGTTTATTGATGATTGTTTCTCTTTTCTCACTAAAACATTAGTTCCACCAGGGCAGGGATCTTTGAAGGTTTTACTTAATGGTATATCTCATATACCTAGAATTATGCCTGACATACAGAAAGGGCTCAATAGGTAATCACTGGCTGGCTGTTGAGTAATGACCTTGAGGGATCATTTCTAGCTTCACCATTAATATATCGATAATCTATTGCTGCATGTAACAAACTGTCCCAAACTCGGTGGCTTAAAACAAGAACCGTTTATTATTTCTCATGATCCTGTGGCTCAGGAGTTCAGGCAGGGCCACTGGAGATGTCCTCTGCTCCTGACGGCACCAGCTGCATTCAGTTGTCCACTGGGAAGGGCTAGAAGGCTCGAGAAGGCTTTGCTCACACGTGTGGTATCTCTGTGGTCCTTCATGTGACTCCTCTCTTTCCATGTGATGTCCCATAAGCATCTTTCACAGTGACTGGATTCCCCATAGCAAAAGCCAGAAGCTGCCAGGCCTTAAGGTCAAATAGGTTCTCCTCTGTCTCTCTCTCTTTCTCTCTGTATGTCAGTGAGTGGCTAAAAGCACAGAGAAGGAAGGAACTGATGGTGGCTACTTTTGGAAACTGCCTAGCATATTATCCCATGCTGTGTAGTTGTATGCATTCTCAGTAAGCATTTTCTGGGCACCTTCTAGGGATGTACAGATCACCACAGTGCCCAAAACCTCCTTGACATCACAAATCTGATCCCTAAATAAGCCCTGGAGTCATAAGCCTTTTAGCTGCAGCTGAAAGGTCCCCTCCAGCAGTCCTCTCCAACAACAAGAATGATAGAAGTGAGTAATTGACAGGCTGCTTAATGGGGAGGGAGATTGTGGGATTCTTTGGCCAAAATTGATGACCATCTCCCTGGCTCTCTTCCAGATTCCACAGATGGTGAGGGTGACTGGAGTCTCTGGTCTGTCTGCAGCGTCACCTGTGGGAACGGCAACCAGAAACGGACCCGGTCTTGTGGCTACGCGTGCACCGCGACAGAATCGAGAACCTGTGACCGTCCAAACTGCCCAGGTGCGTTTACCTGGGTGTGTAGCTCCAAGTTCAAGGGGAAAGCTTTTTAATGTATTATTAAAAACTTGGTGAAATTGTCTTTTTAAAAGATGTAACTACTTTTCTAATAAGACTTCTGACCAGAGTGAGTCAGGAGATAATTGATGAGCTGAATGGATTTTCTGAGTCTCATCCACAATTGCGGTGGCTGTGACCTAAAAGGCAATGCCGCATTGTACTTATTTAATTTAAAGGAGGGACTCGGGTTAGACTGGGTTTTTGATGTGGGATTTGTTGTGCCTTGAAGAGACACACAAAGGCAGACACTCATGGTCTGATCTGATGAGGCAGTCAGGATGGGAGGCTTGACAACCATCTACAGGATGGTTAGCCCCACCGGTAATACGGGAGAGTTGCCAAAGGATCCCAGGAGCACAACCTGGGGCATGTTTGTAATTAACTTTCACTTTATACTACATTGTCAGTGCTTCAAAAACAACTCACTGCACGCTTGGTGAGAGGTCATATTGAAGGTCAACAATAATTGTGACTGACTCTAGCGGTGCAGTGGTGATCAAACTATGGCCAGGTCTGGCTTGAGACCTGTTTTTTTGTGGCCCCATACATTTTTTAAAAGTTGCGAAGACAAGAAGAAAGAGAAGAGGAAGAGGAAGAAGAAAAGAAAGAGAAAGTCAAGGAGGAAGAGAAGGAGGAGGAAGAGGAGGAGGCAGCTGCAACCAAGACCATATGTGACCCACAAAACCTAAACTATTTACACTCTGACCCTTTGCAAGAAAAGCTTAGTAACGCCTGGTGTATAGTCTTACCGTGTATTTCCCATTGCCAGGTAGAATACCAGCCTAAAATAATAACCTAGAGCCTTTCAAGAAACCACACATTCCAAATGGCTGCAGCTGAAAACAATTCCAGAGACAGATAATCTGATCTCCACACCCCAGACTTCCTTTTTCTACCTCTAGACACTCTGTTCTCCAAACAGAGACATTTGAAACAAAGGGGAAATGAAAGCACAAAGGCGTTTCTGAGGAGAGGAAGGAAGAATCAGATTGGAATGAATGTGTATGTTAGCAAAATGTTTAGTTATCAAGCAAATGTTTCTACAGCCCTGTAGAAAACAGGGCTGATGGCCGGGCACAGTGGCTCACGTCTGTAATCCCAGCACTTTGGGAGGCTGAGGCAGGCAGATCACTTGATGTCAGGAGTTTGAGACCAGCCTGGCCAACATGGTGAAACCCCATCTCTACTAAAAATACAAAAATTAGCCAGGCGTGGTGACAGGGGTCTGTAATCCCAGCTTCTCAAGAGGCTGAGGCAGAAGAATTGCTTTACCCTGGGAGGCAGAGGTTGCAGTGAGCTTAGATCATCATCGGAGCACTGCACTCCAGCCTAAGCGACAGAGTGAGACTCTGTCGAAGGAAGGAAGGAAAGGGAGGGAGGGAGGCCTGAGCAACAGAGCGAGACTCTGTTGAAGGGAAGAAAGGAAAGGAAAGGAGAAGAGAGGAGGAGGGGAGAGGAAGGGAGAGGAAAAGAGGAGAGGAGAGGAGAAGAGGAAGGAAGGAAGGAAACGAGGCTGAAATGCAAGATGTAGCGGTTCTGGCTCCGTGACAGCCATGCAGATGGATTTCAAAACAGTGGAGTAACCATTACAGTGCTTTCTTGACTTTCTCCTGCTCATTAGAATGAGCTGAGTTGGAAGCCTGGTAGGTGGGATTTGGATGTGTAGAAATAAGCAATAAATAATAATGATATGAGGTGGAGGAAGAGGGAAATGAAGGCGAGAAGAATATGAAGAAAAAGAAGATGATGAAGGTAAAAAGATGAGGCAAAAGAAAATGAAGATAAAGGTGAAGAAGAAAAAGTAAAATAGATGATGATGAAGAAGATTTTTGAGTACTTAAGTATCAAGCAAATGTCTAAAGTCCATACAGGTATTATTTAATTTAATTTTTCACAGTAACTTTATGAAATAGGTATTTATGATTGTACCCATTTGACAGCTATAGAAACTGAGGCACAGAGGATTAACTTGCCTAGAGTCACACAGACAGCAAGTGATCAACCTGGAATTTGAATCTAGACCATCTGATTACAGAGTTCATATTCTTAATCATTAAACTCTTTGGTCTTCACCAAGAGAAGGGTGTCAGGATCAGCCACACATGGACACAGACAGCATTTGAAGTCCAGGTTTGGTGACCTGTCTGTTGTTTTCTCCTTCAGAGGTCATATCGAGACTCAAGGTGGTAGATTTAGATATCTTGTCAGAGAAGGCCTCCATTTACAAATGTTTCCTTCTTGTTTTCTGTCACCGTGGAAAGCTGTGTGGCCAGCAGTCCTCTTCATACCTTTTCTTCTCGTCTGTCCTTGCCTTTCTTCCATCCTTTCTGCCTCTCAGTTCCTGGCTATTCCAGCTTTTCTGGCTCCCTTGGGACATGAGGGGTTTCCTTTTCCAGTATCTCTTTCATTGTTTTATTTGTTGATTCTCAGATTTCCTGGAAAGAATCATGAGGCACAGCCTCCCTGGCCTGGCAGTTGCAACACTGTGAAAGTTTGTCCTGTACATCAACCCTGCAAATAAGTTTGAGGTGCCTCCCATAAAATCAGAGAGAGCCCCTTGAAAGAAATCAAGTCTGGGAAACCACCAGGCAAGCCACTGGTTACTGCGGTAACCAGCAAATGTTACTGCAGTGTCACGCTCCCTCCTCTTCTTACTGCTTTACCTTGCACTAGATTGCAGTTTGTAAAGGAAGCTTGGTTAGGGGTGGTAGTTTGGGTGAGCCAGGAAGTTTGAGTAGAGCTGGGTTCAGTTCCTCAGAGCAAATGATGAGAAGCCCAGCTTTTTCTTTCTGAAGCATCGTCAACAATGCTAAATGTCTGAGAATATGAGATGGCTCATCTCGGCTATGCCTTATAGCATCCTCGGTGAGCTAAACAAGTAATGAGCTAGACAAATATTCAAGGAAAAACTATCACCTAACACTTCCCACTTGCTGCTCTACGTACTGTCTTTACGTGCAACTCATTTCATTATTTCAACTCTAGGAGGTAGGGCAATTAGTTCTCCCCATTTACAGATGTGAAAACTGAGGCACACAAAAGTTAACTGGCTACCCCAAGGTCACGTGGCTAGTAATGATTTGAACTCACACAGTCAGTCATTAAGAACAAGATATTAACCACTACGTTCTACTGCCTCTGGTTTAGTTTGTCACCTTGACACCATCCTGACATGTGTCCCTCACTGCTCAAAACCCCATTCCCAGGCCTAAGTTCCTAAGGACTCATTCAGGCACATTTGGATCTGATTCCATGCTGCCAATGGTATCTGGGGTTTTAATATAGTTTCTGCACTACTACCTGCTTTTCGCTGTTTCCTCTGTTGGCAAGTTTCTGCCCATGAGTAGTAATGAATACAAAAAAGGCTTTGTTCGGGTGTATTTATTTTTTTATTGGGGGGGGAGATAACATTTTCCATATAATGATGGAAAAATGAGCTCTTGTCTGTGTTTAGGAATTGAAGACACTTTCAGGACAGCCGCCACCGAAGTGAGTCTGCTTGCGGGAAACGAGGAGTTTAATGCCACCAGACTGTTTGAAGTTGGTAAGAAGGTTTTTTTTTCCTTTTTAATCCAAATATTGACTTAGTGCCTGGGAGATTCCTTCTGCCTTTGCAATGCCATCCTTGGATCCACGTGAATGTTTCATTTTTCTTTTCTGGGGTCCAGGGCTCCCAGCATGTGTCTTGCTTGCTGAGTATACTTCAAGTAAGAGAAATACAATCCTGTGCCTCCTACACCAGACTGAGCACTTCTGTGTTCATTCTGCTGTATGTGCAGCCTTTACAGGCAGAGGCAGAGGGGGACCACTCTCTCCTCTTAGCACAGAGTAAGCCCATAGCAGGGGCTCAAGCCACATGGAATCTGTTCTTACTCAGCCTTCATTAAGCGTCCTCAGTAAAATCAAGAAATGGTACCCCCGGTTCTCCAGCAGAGGGAGGGAGGAAAGGAAAGAGGGAATTTTCTCAAAATGTTGCACCTCCATCCCCTGCAAGAATTTTTCATCAACCTTTGATACATTCTGCTACTTGTCCAATAGAAAATGCTAGAGCAAATGCAATAAACATGAACCAAACAAAATGGAAAGTGACTCTTCAGGTGCAAGGTGCAAGCTTACTTTTTAAAAATAACTTTATATGCTTCTCTATATACATAAGGATTGTAGAAGGGTAAAATTCCTTCTCCCCCATTTCTTTTAGCCACCCAAAAGTTCTTACTTAGCCTCTTCACATCTGCCCTGCCTCCTCGGTCAAAGTATAGCAGTCCTGAGTCCTTTTTTTTCATAGCCCAGCTATTTGGGAGCTAATTTGCTGAACAAATATGTTCCTCAAACGCCTATTGGGGCCAGGTAAGCATCTAAGTAGAACAAGTCTAGAATAAAAGGGAAGACAAATAAGAAAGTGTGGAGGGAAAAATGGTGCCAGCACTATGGTGAAAAGAAAATGAGGCCAGGCACGGTGGCTCACACCTGTAATCCCAGCACTTTGGGAAGCCAAGGCGGGTGGATCACCTGAGGTCAGGAGTTCGAGACCAGTCTGGCCAACATGGTGAAACCCCATCTCTACTAAAACTACAAAAATTAGCTGGCCATAGTGGCGGGTGCCTTTAATCCCTGCTACTCGGGAGGGTGACGCAGGAGAATCACTTGAACCCAGGAGGCGCAGGTTGCAGTGATCGTGCCATTGCACTCCAGCCTGCACAACAAGAGCGAAACTCCATCTCAAAAAAAGAAAAAAAAAAAGAAAATGAAACAGCTACAGTGTTGGGTGCAGTAGAGGATGGTAGGGTCTGCAATGAAATGAACAGCTTTGTCCAAAGGTGTCAGCCCTGATGTGGCCACCATGGAATACCCACTCAGTATTGCCAGATGTTCTGCGTTTCTAAGAGAGGCCTGAAATCTTGATTTTGCCAGATTATATCTTAATTTTTTTAATGCTTGATAGAATTTTATTTTAAAAACAAATCTGATCAGAAATGCCTATGAGCCAAACTGGATACAGTTTGGAAATTCAGTGTCACTAGGGTCTCCACCTCACCCCCCCAATTTCTTCACATACACATGATCAAATTTTATTTAACAGGAGCTGTCTGCAAATACAATGCATTTGGTTGAAAAACAGAATTGACTTTAAAGGCAAGACTTTGACATAAAGTGGTAGAACCTTAAAGGCACTCTTCTGAGATGGAAAGTTTCTCAGGCTTCCTCATACCACACCCCACAGGCAGGCAGCTTCTCGCTGTTTTGCAGAATGCAGCCCAGATGCACAAGGCCACACCAGCATTGTGGCTGAGACCACCAGAGCTGTGTAGACGTGGTGTCTCAGTCAGAGGCCAGACAGAAAAGAATATGGCACACTCAAGTTAGGTAACTGAGGAGCCTTTGGTGAAGGACTGCTGGCAAAGGTGCAAGCAGAGTGGAAGGATTGAACTTAAGGTAGAAGGGGAGTGGATAGATTGAACTTTCATTCTCTCAGTGACTGCTCAGAGAGGAGGCCATAGCCACAGCCTGTCCCAGCTGGCAGCACCTGGACACTGTTGGGTGTACCCTCTAGGTTCCCTCCCACTCAATCCTCTTTGCTATGAGAGAAGTGCTATTTTTATGCCCAAATCAGAGACGAGAAAACTGAAGCACAACAAGGTAAAATACCTCACTCAAGTCTCAGAGCTCGTGAAATTCGGGCTGCAGTTCAATCCCAGGCTGTTCAGCATGCGATCCCACACTCTTTGCCTTTCGCCAGGACTTTCTGAGTTCATTAGAGATGTCCCATTTTTCTCTTCCTCGTTTTACTGACAAGTACCCGAAGCCCTCTTGCAAGCTGCCCCTCATCCTGACCGTGTGATTTCCGCCCACAACACCGCCAGCCTCCCAGGCAGAGCTGGAGTCACTTCTGATGTCTTCCTCTCTTTACTCCAAAGTTCACCAGCCACCAAGGCCTGGCAGCTCTAACTCTCTGACGGCTTTTGATCCCAGAGTATCTCACCTGGACCCTCCCCATTATTATCAGCACTGAATTCATTTTCTTCCTGCACAGCTCTGTGAATAACTCACTGTCACTCACAAACCTTCCACGGCTCCCTAGTACCTTCTGAACCAGCCTAAACTGAACAAGACCACCATGATGTCACACCAGCAATCTTACATTCCTATACCTTCTGCTCCCATGAAACTGAATAGGTCATGCCCCAGCCCCAGACATCCCCAGCAGATTTGTTCCTGCCTAACCTTAGTTTGCCCCATGAATGCTTACCTGGACAGCCTTCCCTTGCCCTCCCCCATCTATGCTATTGCAGTCTGTGTCCATTAGGGCCCTCCAAGACCCAGACACCAAGACGGGATTAGACAGGCAAGAGATTTTTTGAGGAAACGCCCAGGAAAGATAAAGAGGAAAGCAGCAGGACTAGGCAGAGAGACCTTTCAGACAGCGGTGCAGGAAGAGAGAGAGGAAGGCTCAGCCATGCTGACTGGAAATCCTAGCAAAAGTTGCCTGTTGGAGGAGCCCCTCGTCGGGCGGTCCCCTACCATGCTCAGTCATTGGCCAAGAGCAGCCAGAGGGTGGATAGGCCTTGATGTTAAAATTACAATAGATCCGAAGGTGTAACCTGGAGGCTGCCAGTCAGCAAAGCACCCACAGTGGGTTCCCTTGTAAGAGCTCTGAGCAGGACACTTGTGGCTGTCACACAACCCTGACATGCCTCAGAAACAGCCTGGTGTTTCACATGCTCCTTGAAGCACCCCTGACTTGGCCTGCCAGAAATGACGTGGCATTTTTGGACACCCCTGGGGCTTTTTGCCTTTGCCTCCCTTAACACACCCCACATTCCAGCACAGTTGGCTTCCTTAGATTTGCCTCATCTTACCCACCCCAGCTCACTGGGCTGTCAGTGACCAGCCCACATCCCCTCCACCCACAGCATGTCCCCGCACCTCCAGCTGGCAGCCCCTGTGTGCCTCTGCATGAGGTCTTTCTCTGGCCCAGAGCCCAGCTGCCCGTGAATGCACAGGGCATTCCTAGCTGGAAGTCCAGGAGCAGGCCCCTGTCAGTGATGAATGGGAGCCGGTGCATAAAAACTCAGATCCCCATCAATCAAAACAAATCCGGACTCAGTAAGGAAAGGCTTTATTTAAAGGATGATTACAGGGAGGTGGGG
Organism: Cacajao melanocephalus; assembly: GCA_963573385.1. Taxonomy (NCBI): domain Eukaryota; kingdom Metazoa; phylum Chordata; class Mammalia; order Primates; family Pitheciidae; genus Cacajao; species Cacajao melanocephalus. The sequence goes on along the minus strand of CAUYLG010052298.1, from coordinate 18,035 downwards.
GATGTTATCTCCCTATTGCAATGGGATGAACTCTGTGACCATAAGATCTGCAAACATCTCAGGGGTTAGGCAAAGAGGGTTTTCTTTTACAGAGGAGTAAATAAGGGAAAGTGAGATGAAAGAGTGGCATGATCAGAGAGTAGATTGAAGGATGCTATACCCTGAAGCCAGCCTCTTTCTGACAGGGACCCTTGAGGAGAGGCTGTGCTGGTTTAGGCAAAGTCCAGGGACCTGGGTAAAGGAGAGAAGCCTAATCAAAGTTTGGTTAAGATGCATTTTGTCACCCGGGCGTGGTGGCTCACGCCTGTAATCCCAGCACTTTGGGAGGCCAAGGTGGGTAGATCACAAGGTCAGGAGTTCAAGACCAGCCTGGCCAACATAGTGAAACCCCATCTCTACTCAAAATACAAAAATTAGCCGAGCATGATTGCAGGCACCTGGAATCCCAGCTACTCTGGAGGCTGAGGCAAGAGAATTGCTTGAACCTCAGCGGCAGAGGTTGCAGTGAGCCAAGATCGTGCCACTGCACTCCAGCCTGGGCAACAGAGACACCGTCTCAAAAAAAAATAAATAAATAAAAGATGCATTTTTTTTCCTGATCAATCAGTGAGGACAAGCAGGTTTTTAGGCAAAGAAAGGGAATTTGTGCTTCTGGCCTTGTCACAGGTGAACAAAGTGGACATCCGTGGGTCTTTTCTAAGTCCTATGGGGAAAGGGCTTTTTTGCAGTAAGCTGTTTTCCAGAATGCAGAAGGGCTGGGGGACTCCTAACTTTCACTGTTTTCCAGGATCACAGGGCATGGGTAAAGTTTGACATTGTCTCTGATAGGAGAATGCTGAGGTGTGTTCTCTGCACAGTTTCCCAGATCCCAACGGGAGCAACCAGTTCCTTACAGTGGTTACTTGTTTGTTCCACACCCTGTATTAGCTGCTCTTCCTTCTCTGTCTTATTTCCCTGCTCCCCTTCCTCTGTTTCCTGGAATCACCTCCCAAAGAATCATTTTTCACTGGAATCTTTTTGTCTCAGGGTCTGGGGTAACCCAAACTAAGACATTCACTAAACCTGAGACTCACTAAACCCGAGATCCTGGACTCGGATGACTGAGGGACCACGAGATCACCCATGAGTGGAAGGATCAAGTAGGAGCTGTGCTGAACTGGGGACCTCTGCCCTGTCCATGGAGGGGTCACCATTCACCTGTTCACAGGGTCAGTTGCTCCCATGGGAGAATGCAGGACCAGCACAGATCAATCTTTTGGATTTTCAAATAAAGCCCAAAATCCATAATTTATAATTGGAATAACCTCAGTTGTTTTTTTTTTTAAATACTGAAAGAACCAAACACAACCCCTCTGGGGGTAGATTTTGACCCAGGCCTACAGGTCACTGGCCTGTGACCCAAATCTTAAGCTCCCTAAAAGCAAGTGCCCCAGGCCCCTTCCTCTTTGAGGCACCTTGCCATGTGAACTTGTAGACAGCGATGGTTACATGCCTAAGGTTAAGAGGTTGGGAGAACAAGTCCATGGGTGACAAAATCAGAACTGAGTCCTATAAATCTTCCTTTGGGGCCTTTTCCGTCACATCACCACTTATTTATTTATTTTATTTTATTTTTATTTATTGCATTTTATTATTGTTTTTCTTAGACAGTCTCACTCTGTCACCCAGGCTGGAGTGCAATGTCACAATCTCGGCTCACGGCAACCTCTGCCTCCCAAGTTCAAGTGATACTCCTGCCTCAGCCTCCGGAGTAGCTAGGATTGTAGGCATGTGCCATAATGCCCCGGCTAATATTTTGTATTTTTAGTAGAGATGGGGTTCCACCATGTTGGCCAGGCTGGTCTCAAACGCCTGACCTCAGGTGATCCACCTGCCTTGGCCTCCCAAAGTGCTGGGATTACAGGTGTGAGCCACTGTGCCTGGCCTCATCACTTATTTAGAGAGGAGATTCAAATAATTCTGAATTCTTAAGTTTGTTAGGAGTGATAATCATGTCATGGTTATCTAGGAAAATAATCCTCTTTTTTGTAGGTGCTTACTAAAATTTAGGGGTAACATTATATATTTCCACTAAATTTTTTAAAAGATAAAGCAAATATAATGATAGTTAAATCCAGGTGATGAAATATGGTTAGTCATTGTATAGAATATTCTCTTTACTTTTCTGTGTGTCTGAAAATTTTATAACAGAAAGTGGGGTGTTGGGAGGAAGTCTTGTGAGTAATGAATTTCCCAAGTTCAAGGGAGGTGAGAAAGGCCCTCCACCTCTGGTGGTTCCAGGGGGCTGCAGGGGTTTCTGGCTCCAGGAGAGGAGTTGTGGACTTTAGGGAATTGTTCACTTTAGTGTCCTCCTGTGGGCCCTCAGGAGCAGCCTGGCGTCACATGCTCCTTGAAACCCCTCCTGTGGGCCAGTTGTGCATGCGGTGAGAGGGTTTCTTTTTGGCCTTTTCCAGACACGGACAGCTGTGAGCGCTGGATGAGCTGCAAAAGCGAGTTCTTAAAGAAGTACATGCACAAGGTGATGAATGACCTGCCCAGCTGCCCCTGCTCCTACCCCACTGAGGTAGCCTACAGCGCCGCCAACGTCTTCGACCGCATCAAGCGCAAGGACTTCCGCTGGAAGGACGCCAGCGGGCCCAAGGAGAAGCTGGAGATCTACAAGCCCACGGCCCGGTACTGCATCCGCTCCATGCTGTCCCTGGAGAGCACCACTCTGGCGGCGCAGCACTGCTGCTACGGCGACAACATGCAGCTCATCACCAGGGGCAAGGGGGCAGGCACGCCCAACCTCATCAGCACCGAGTTCTCCGCGGAGCTCCACTACAAGGTGGACGTCCTGCCCTGGATTATCTGCAAGGGCGACTGGAGCAGGTATAACGAGGCCCGGCCTCCCAACAACGGACACAAGTGCACAGAGAGCCCTTCGGACGAGGACTACATCAAGCAGTTCCAAGAGGCCAGGGAGTATTAAAGAGACGGAGGAGGTGGAGGACGCCGCCTCTGGTTCTGGAGCACACACGCGCTGCACTGACCTGCCGACTGGCGCCGCGACCTTCTTAGCCGTGTTCGTGTATGTTTGTATATACCACATGAGTATTTCTCATACATTACGCTAGGGGCGTGCGCCACGCCCGGGGGACTGTCCAGTGAAGCCGCCCTCGCCGCTGTCTGCAGAGCTCCTTGGAAGTGCGCCTGGGAAGCGATGTGGGCAGGAGGATGGGGACAACTCAGAAGCCAGAAGAACCTGGAAGCCACCTGGATCCAGAGTGTCCAAGAGAGGCGAAGGGGGATAAAGAGACTGAGTTTGTAAACGTTATAAGCAGTTTTTATATGTAACTTATTTAATATAAATGTGACTTAAGCGTAACCTTTTCTCTAGAGTTGTGAAACTATTTAATCACTTCTGTGAGAGATCAGAAAGAAAGCGACTTAGGGAAGTACAAGAGAAAGGGAATTTTGCAATGATTTCTTTAAAAAATAACGCAATGGAAATATATCAAAACACGTAAACGTCCACCTTAAACCAAATGTTATTTAGTCATGAGGCACATTGCTGGAGTCTCAGATTCTAAAACGCTCTTGCCTCAGACTGGGTAGGAAATACGATATTTTAGGGACAAAGCCGAGGATTGATTTTAAGTAGTCTTTAAAATAAAAGATCAATATTACCATAATACTATCATTCTACTAAATGGCCCCAAAATAGTAGAATTTCTGCTCATGTCTTAGCAGGTTCAGAAGACTGCAGCAAGTTCCGACATAGAAACAGGAAGTAGTGCTTTTCCAAGGAAAAACAACAAAACAAATGGGAAAAAGAACGGACCTCATTTCACCTATTTTAATACTACTTTAACGAATTTTTTCCATCCATATATTCCCAGTAAATAAATGTTAAAAAAGGTGGCAGGGGGTGGGGGTCAAGTCTGGGAAATCTTAATTTTTTTTATGTTTTAAGCAAAGAACAAAACTGCATTATTTTTGTAACGTATTTATTGAGTCACTGATTATTGTGCATCAAGCAATTGTTAATATGACCTGGTCCTATAGGGTGGAACTTAGGAAAAATAAAGTTGGTTCTTATTCAGTATTTTACTTTGCGAAACTTCAAGAAAATAGAGTATATAATAAAATCATGATAAAATGTGTTACATGCATCCTTCATTTATGATAATGCCATAAATAGCTGGTGTGAAGCAAGACTTCAAGGTAGGGGAAAGAAAATGTCAACCCAGGTGGGAATAAAAGGCTCATTCATTGATTGACATGATTGTGGGTGGTGTAAGTCATGGCATCTTTGGCACCAATAACGTCTACCCAACTCCCAGGAGGCCAAGGTCCATTGACACGTGTGACTTTTTGTTGGCCCAGACCTAAGAAAGCCAAGCCAGAGCAAAGGCTTAAGACAGCCCAGTTGAGCAGGGCCACTTCCACAGAAAATTCTGCAGTTACAGTCATAAGTAGAACTACTCATCATGCAAAGTATTCCTTTTCCTGATGAGAAAAACCAAAGCTCAGAAAACATAAGGCCATTGCACCCATCTTTCATTTCCTAGCCTTGTATTCTTTCTGCTGTAGCACATTTTTGAAGTCCTTATATGCCTGGCATCTTTGGCATTCCTAACCCCACCCTTAAGTTATCCTGATACAATTCTAGTCTTACGAAAAAGCTTTTTACCAGTCATTTACCCTTTTTTTTTTTTTTTGAAACGAGTTTCATTCTGTCCCCCAAGCTGGAGTGCAGTGGCGTGATCTCAACTCACTGCAACCTCTGCCTCCTAGGTTCAAGCGATTCTCATGCCTCAGCCTCCCGAGTAATTGGGATTACAAGCATGTGCCACCACGTGCAGCTAACTTTTGTGTTTTTAGGAGAGACGGGGTTTTGCCATGTTGGCCAGGCTGATCTTGAACTCCTGGCCTCAAGTGATCTGCCTGCCTTGGCCTCCCAAAGCACTGGGATTACAAGCGTCAGCTACCATGCCTGGCCATTTACACTTTAGGATGATTTATTTACACTTTAGAAGGTATTGCCCACTCTCAGAATATTTATATTTAAGATCTGTGTCTAATCATGGAATGAGAAGCCTTATTCACATCTGAAGCAATTTTATGTAACTGAACTAGTAAGAAGAGAATCAATGGGTCTATGTATCAGGCAAATAGATTTGGTTTCTAATAATGAAAAAAATTTTTTTGCAAAGAGAATTGACTGGCAATGGAATGCATTGCCTTTGAGGTGGTGAGCTCCCTTTCAGGACAGGTATTCAAGCATAAGCTGGAGATTATTCACATGAACAGCCCAACCTGATGAGGAGAGACAAAAATGTATAGGACAAAACCCTCTGATGTGTTATGTTAAGAGTAAGCACAAAGTACTATGAAGAAATAGAGGCAAAAATCAGGGAAGTATCTATCAGTTCTAATGAAGGAGTGGGATTTTATAAAGCATAAAAGAGCAGGGTGAAGTGGGTGTATTTGTCGTAAGAAAATAGTGTGGAGAAAGGCAAGGAAATAGGAAAGTACTTGGTATCTTCTAAAAACTGGGAGTTTAAGGTGATGAGAGGAACAAGAGTGGAAAGTTATGGAGTCATGTTTAAGGTGTTTTTATTAAGGATTTAGCATGGAATCTCAACAAGAACAGAGAGCTTTCATGCTACAGTGAAAATGACTGATGTAAGCAATGTTTTCATGAGGTATTTTCCTTTTAATAGACCTTGCTGACCTAATGAACTGAGAATTGGAAGGTGGGGTGAATTTGGAGGGGGGGGGCTCCTGGATTCTTTGCCCTACTGAGAACACCCTGGTCTTCCATGCATCATCGGGATGGCTCCAATTATAGTTCAGCAATTCTGGAAATTTGCTGAACTATAATTCACCTCTATTAGGATGAGCCAGTTTTCAGTCCCAATGCCTTAGTGGGCCAATGAGTGATCTTCAGAAATCAAGACCTCACTGCCTAGGTTGTCTAATAAGACAAGGAGACCCTTATCTCATTCAACACAGGGCCCCAAGCTGGCGCTAGGACAACCCCAGGCAGTTCACTCAGTGGGCAGTAGATGACCTGCTCACAGGCCAGCTTTGCCTGTAGCAGAGTAAGATGTCTGCAGTCTCATTGCAACCCTTATATATATGACCCCTCAGTAGCTGCTCAAATGTGTCTCTTCAGGTGCACTGCTCTTTCGCCTTCCTCTGGAAAGAGAGCCCTAGTAATTCACTGAGCATGCTGGGTGCCACATCTGAACACAGTAGTGGTAAACGAAGATGCCCAAAGCCCTCTAGTGGCCGCACATGGGAAGAGTGCAGCCTAGGAGAGGCCAGGGAAGCCTGTAGCTTTCTCTTCTGACCCAGTTCCTGTAATCGCTATGATTATAGTCTCCCAAACACCTCAGTCTTGACATACCAGTGGCCAAGATGGTAGAGTTCTCCATCTTAACACCAGGAGTTAAAAAATAGTTACTATACAAGCCACCATCTTTTGAGAACACACTTCGTGTCTCTGTGTTAATCATTTTACCACAGGAGACCAGCATTATTACACCCAGTTTATAGATGAGGAAAAGAAGCCCAACAAGGTTAGCTAACTTGCCCAAGGTCAGACCACTTGGTAAATGACAGAGCTCCTTGAAGCCGGCTGTGTCTGACCACCAAAGCCCAGCCTTTTAAACCTAACGCCTGTGCTCGCCTCTCCTCCTAACTCATCCCACGTTCTTCCGGATCCGTTCTTTTTTGTGACTCATTGCCTTTGCTTAGATTGTGCAAAGAGGATCTGGCTTTACCTCTATGTGTTTTGCTCAGTTATCTCATAGTCCATATAGGGATTTTCTGGTTCTATAGCTGAGCCCTTGCTCAGGTTGGGTAAGTCACAAAGTTCAACATTTCTAAAAGATAGCTTAATCCATGGATGAGAACAGAGATGGGTCTGCTTTTCCCACCGCACAGAAGCCCTGTGCTAACTGCTGCCTGTTAAGTAGACCTCAGGGGCAACCTAACAGGCACCTAATCTTCCTACATGCACAGCTTCCAGCGCTGCACCTAGCGTACATAGTCAGCCAGTGTGCAGAGGGCTTAAGAGTTTGAGGGTTCAGTGGACCTGGACTCCAATCTTGACTCTTTCACTTGCCTGCTGGGAGTTGTTGGATAAGTTCATACATTGACATTTAGTCATTTGCCAAATATTTATTGAACATATACATATGCCAGATGCCAGAGATACAGCAGTGAACAAATCAAAGTCCCTCCTCTGGGAGGGGAGATAGAGGATAAATAAATAAGTGTAGAATCTGAGATTATGGCAACTGATATAAGACAGGTATTTTGATCACACATGTATGATGTTGTATTATTTAAGGTGATACTAGTTACTGTAATAAATAATCCTCAAAATCACAGTGGCTTAACCCAAAGAGTAAAGAGTATGTTTCTAGCCAAGTGGCCCACCTCTAAGTGACAACCAAGGGGCCCAGACTCCTTCCATCTTGTGGCTCTACCACCATCAAGGCATGACTCTCTTGGATGCCCTGGGGGATCATCTCAATCCTAGTCTGCTCAAAAGGTAGAAAGCAGGGAGAAAACTTATAAAGATTTTTGTAGTCCAGCAGTGAAGTACTGCCGATCACTTCTAGTCACTCTTTTCAGCTCTGCTACATGACACATCCTTCTGCAAGGGAGACTGGGAAATGAAGTCCAGGTGAGGGGTCTAGGAAGCAGAGATGGGCTGTATGAGCACCCAGTCCATCTCTTCCAACTACCCACTGCACAAGACAGGAAAGAGAGGTAGCAGAAGAGGCTCTGGGTGGATCCAAAGTGGGTGGTCAAGGGGAGAGATCCTTCTCACTCCCCCACTGTCTTCCACATTGTATTATAGTGCTAGGCTGGACCCGTTTCCTTATCTATAAATTGGGGTAAGTCCACCTGTCCAACCTACCTGTTAGCCAGTGCTTTTGCTGTCTCAAGCATCCCTTCAGCACTTTTCATATCTGTTCAACCCCAACTTTCAGGCAGCGGCTCCTGCATGTCTTTGCCTGATGGAATTTTTCAGCCACTGGAGCTCACTGGTCTTGCATGGAAGACTGGAAGTACTGGGAGTGAACAGACTGAGCACCTGTCAGTCAACTGTTTGGTGATCCTGGGGGAATCAGTAACTCCCCAAGACTCCACTCATCAGTCAGTGAATACTCCAACTCCCTCACCCCTCAAGTGGGGCAGTTGTGAAGTATGTTTTATACTAGTCCACGAGCTCCCAGTGGGATTGAGTTCCAGTTGCCTATGGGGGTAACTTACTTGAAAACACATGTTTTATTAGATTCCTTGCCTTCCCTGTCTCTCTTCCCCACTTCCCTATGTGTACTTGTGGGAATCTTCTACCAAATAAGCTGCTTGCTCAGATCCATCTCTCACGGTGTGCTTCCAGGGACCTCAAACCAAACCAAGACATCATTTCACGCTTAAATACTTAATAATATATGCATGATGAAATAATAAGTGCTTATCACAAAGAGAATTGGCTTATCGTACTTATTATTTCATCGTGTACATCTGAAGGTGGTTTTGCTGTAGGTAATAAACCTACCAAAAAAGAGTCAATCTCATTCTGGCCAGGACAGGAGCTCTACTAGATTTTAATACCGTTGAGTTGTTACAAAATAAAAATAAAACCCCAGTTTTTATGATTAGATTCAACAGGCAGAAAATTAATGTGCCAAATGCCTTTAAAATGTTTTCAGCACTTTTCTTTAATTTTAGAATTAATTTCCTCGCTGACTACAGACCCGTACTACTCTGAGGATGACCACACCTGAGTGGCACTGCTCAAATCAACTTAGCAACAGTGATCAAAACCCCTGTGAGTGTCAATTCTATGCTGACGTACAAAGAGTTATGAATAAGCATCCCAGGAAGTGTTGGGGGGAGGAGATTAGGGTGGAGTTCTCTCTTTGTCATTCATTTACAATTTCCAATGGAAAAATGTGTGGGTCGTCACCATCATGCCTGCACAATTTCAGACAAATTAAAGGCCTGCCTCAGTAATTACTGGGTGGGTGTATACAGAAACATACATTCACATCTACAGGTCCTGCATACGGTAGTGTAAATTAAGGCAGAAAGTTTACAGCCAGTTGCTTTTCTGAGGCGTGGTATTGGTTTACTGTATGAAATAAGAAGGAGAGGGACATATTTCAGGATCAGAAGGTAAGATTTTTAAGGAATGAATTTATGAGACTAACAATTTCCTGTTGAATCCCACCAAAAGAACAAAGTTTAAATGCATATCTTTTTTTCTTTTAATCTCTGTGTAGAGATTTGGAAAGTCAACCTAAAAAGACCAGTGCCTTGCCTGTAATGGCAAAAATAACATCATACTTAACCATTTTAGTGGCAGGGGAACGGGTGGGCGACTGGATTGAGACACAGCTGCAATAGCAAAGCTGGGTAAGAATTTTATGACTTTGCTAATTTTCTATCTGTTCTGGGAGTAATAAATGTGCCCTTATAGACATTCACAATTGCCCTCAAAATGAAAAAACCTTTTAAATGGCACAGAAAAGCCTTTCATTCTAGAGGCATGTAATTCATGGATGATTTTCAAAATGTCATGTTTGAATTGGGAAAGTAACATTTCTTGAATTAATCAGCCAATTGCTTCAAGAATATGACTCAAAGGATATAAAAATTACAAGCCTGACTTTTAAAAAAGAAAAAGGAATTTTTTTTTCTATGCAGTTTAGTTTATTTTTCACAAAGGTCATGGCTAAATCAGGTTTATTTGCCATGGAAGAGAACAGTCTAAATAAAGTATGCCTTTAATTCTTTAGTGAAAGGGAATGTTAGCAAATTTTAACAAGCACCACTTTAAATTTTTACACCGTTAGACACACAGTTTCACTTTGTCTAGTTATACTCTTCTTTATTTCCCTCTATACCAGATTTTGGTGAGTATTTTTTGTTTCTTTGTCTGTTTTCACCTTTGGAGAGGAGCTCAGCAAATGGAGAAGGAGAAAGGAAAAAAAGCAAAGAAACTAAAACAAAGACTTCCAGGACAAAATTCTCTTTGGGGCCTCTAAAGTGACTCATTACCTGTGTTATCAACATAAGTAAAGGGAGGTCTTTGCAAAGGGAAGACAAGAAAGACTCATACCACTGATTCAGCTTTTCCCAAAGAGCCTTCAAATCCTCCATCAGAGCTGGCAGGGCCCAGCAAACACCAGGAAGGGATTCCTAAAGGTTTGAAGTCTCAGAGCCAAGGAATAGAGACTGGTCAAGAAAAAATGAGATGTTCCATGCTGGTGGCTATAGGGGACAGAATTTCCTGTCAAGAACATGTCAGGATCCTCACCTAGGGATCCTAGAGAGTGGAGACCAAAGCCACCTGCTCCACGTTTCAGGAAAAAGCCTACCTTTGAGTCCCCCTTGAGTCCCTCCTGCTATTACAGGATATTGGAGGGAGAGAGAAACAACAAAAGCAGTTGATCCATTGCCAGGAAGATAAAGGCTGGTTCACATCACTCACCAGCAGCAGATGTAGAAAGCTGAACCTTGACACCAAACTCACTTTCTGTTCCATTCTTCACTATTTCTACACAGCACCATTCCAATCAGCCTTCCCACAGCTGTCCTCCCACCCCGTCGGCCACACATTTGACCATTTTATAGCCAATTGGCCATCCTTCAGGCCAGTCTTTTTCAAAAGTACTCTTGGAAACTTTTATGGAAGCAGAACATACATTCAGAAAAGCACACATGTAAGTTCACAGCTCCATGAATTTTCACAAAGTGAACACACCTATGTCACCAACATCAAAAACAAAATAGAAGGCTCATGAAGGAGCTCTCTGGGGTTATAGAAATGTTCTATATATTGTGTGGTTTGATTGTCAAAACTCATGAAAGTGTACACTTTTTAAAAACTGAATTTCTTGGGGAGAACTGGGGCAAGATGGCCGAATAGGAACAGCGCCCATGCACAGCTCCCAGCAAGACTGATAAAAAATGTGGGTGATTTCCACATTTCCGGCAGAGGTACCTGGTTCATCTCATTGGGACTGGTTGGACAGTGGGTGCAGCCCAAGGAGGGTGAGCTGAAGCAGGGTGGGGTATCACCTCACCTGCGAGGTGCAAGGGGCTGGAGAACTACCTCTCCTAGCCAAGGGAAGCCATTAGGGACTGCCCCTACACTCCAGCCCAGATACTGCACTTTCCCATGGTCTTTACAACCTGTGTACCAGGAGATTCCCTCCAGTACCTACACAACCACCAGGGCCCTGAGTTTCCAGCACGAAACTGGGTGACCATTTGGGCAGAAACCAAGCTAGCTGGAGCAGTTTTTTTTTTTTTCAAACCCTAGTGGCACCTGGAACACCAGCAAGACAGAACTGTTCACTCCCCTGGGGGGCTGAAGCCAGGGAGCCACGTGGTCTGGCTCACGCGGGTCCCACCCCCACAGAGACCAGCAAGCTCAGATCCACTGGCTTGAAATTTTCACAGCCAGCACAGCAGTCTGAGCTGGACCTGGGTCATTTGAGCTTGGTGGGGGGAGGGGCATCAGCCATGTCTGAGGCTCGAGTAGATGGTTTCAACCCCACAGTGTAAGCAAAGCTGCTGGGAAATCCAAACTTGGTGGAGCCCAACACAGCTCAGCAGCTGCAGGCACTTGTGTCACTGGATGTCCTCACTGGGCAGAGCATCTCTGAAAAAAGGCGGCAGCCCATCAGGGACTTATAAATAAAGCCCCCACCTTCCTGGGAAAGAAAAGGGGTGGCAGCGGGTATAGCTTCAGGAGATCTGAACATCGCTGCCTGGCAGCTCTGAAGAGAGCAACAGATTTCCCAACAGCATTTGAGCATGGATAAAGGACAGACTGCCTCCTCAAGTGGCTCCCTGACCCCCATGTATCCTGACTGGGAGACACCTCCCAGTAGGGGCAACAGACACCTCATACAGGAGAGCTCTGGCTGGCCTCTGGCAGGTACCCCTTTGGGACAAAGCTACCAGAGGAAGGAACAGGCAGTAATCTTTGCTGTTTAGCAGTCTCTGCTGGTGATTCCCAGGCAAGCAGGGTCTGGAATGAACCTCCAGCAAACTCCAGCAGACCTGCACCCTGACTGCTGGAAGGAAAACTAACAAACAGAAAGAAGTAATTTCAACATCAACAAAAAGGACGTCCACTCAGAGACCCCATCCAAAGGTCACCAACCTCAAAGACCAAAGGAAGATAAATCCATGAAGATGGGAAGAAACCAGGGCAAAAAGGCTGAAAACCAAACACCAGAACGCCTCTTCTCCTTTAAGAGATCACAGCTCTTTGCCAGCAAGGGAACACAACTAGATGGAGAATGAGTTTGATGAATTGACAGAAGCAGGCTTCAGAACGAGAGCACAGGGTGTTGTCTTTTTCCCTGGAGCTAAGACTTGAATTGATGGAAAGGGTAGTAGAGTGAGAGTTGAGCAAAAATACTTCCTAAATTCCCAAATGAGTTCAGACCTCATTAGCAGAGTTCTGTGTGGTATATTAGCTTTGTGTTACAGGAGGGATGTTAACTCTAAAAGCATTGACTTCACAATGTGTTTGCAAACCTTAGAGACACAAGGTATCAAAGGGCTCAAAGCTGAAAACAAGAGAACTGAACTCTCGTTAATTTAAAGAGAAAGGAAGTATGCTGGACAGATATTAGGTGGCTTTAGAAAGACCCAAATATATAAAACCACATCAAATATTAAGGAAGGACGCTATGTCAGTTAGGATTAGGCTTGACAGCAGGTGAGAGAAAAACAAAGTAACCATGGCTTAAATAAGATAGAAGTTTATTGCTCTCTCATTAAAAACAAGCCTAGAAGTTGATAGTCCCAGGTAAGTACAAGATGTGGGTTTCCCCAGTCTCACTGCTCCATATTTCTCTTGAAGCAATTTCCGTTTCATGGTCTAAGATGACCACCCAAGCTCTAGCCATCACATTCGTATTCCAGCCAGCAAAAAAAGAGAGAGTTGGAAAGGGCTTCCCAGAAGTTAAAGATACCATTTCTCTTTGCATCCCATTGAACAGAACAAAGTATATGGCCACAACTAGTTGTTAGAGATGATGGTGGAAATCATCTTTATTTGGCAGAGCACAGTGGCTCGCGCCTGTAATCCTAGCACTTTGGGAGGCCGAGGCCCGCGGATCAGTTGAGGTCAGGAGTTTGAGACCAGCCTGGCCAACATGGTAAAAACCCGTCTCTACTGAAAATACAAAAATTATCCGGGCATGGTGGTGTGCACCTGTAATCCCAGCTACTCAGGAGGCTGAAGCATGAGAATTGTTTGAACCCAGGAGGAGGTGAAGGTTGCCGTGAGCCAAGATCACACCACTGCACAGCCTGGGCGACAGAGTGAGACTCTTGTCTCAAAAAAAATTTTTTTTAATCGTCTTCATCTAGGATAGTCATGTGCCCCACATTTAAAAAAAAAAGATTTTATGACAAATAAGAAGATGCTGAAAAGAAAAATTAACAGTTTCTTCCACAGGAGCCTAAACCATATGAATCCTGATGACAATTGTCAAAATTCTTACAGCAAGTGTGATAGACCAGAAACCCTCTGAAGCCTACTGTCTTTCTAGGTAAGAGGCAATTGTTGCTTGGATCCAAGGGGAGAAACACACTAGGAAGTTCCAGAATTCTGGCCTCATAAGCATCTAAAACCTTCATTAGTATTGCAAGGTAAACATGGTCCTCCCTCTCTCCACCTAGGCCTGGTGCCTTGAAGCCTCAGCCGGAGCACAGGGACTTGGTGTGTTTTCTTCACCACTTGATCCTCATCTCCTAGCCCAGGGCGTGGCACGCACAGTGAGCTCTCAAAGACATGCTTGTGAAGCTGATGAATGACTGCTACATTCAACTCCCTCCTACATAAATGCACCACTATTTTTCAGGTGTACGTAAATATTAAAAAGTAGTGTTGAATTCACATCTTTTCATGTGTATTTCACTCGGGAATGTCTAAATATGTGCAGAGACAGGAGAGGAAGCAGCCAGATTCTTGGGCTAGACTGCTCGGGTTTGACTCCCTAATTGGCTGCATGTTAGCTATGTGACCTTGAGCAGGGTACTTAACTTCCCCATGCCTTTGTGTCTTCATTTATAAAACATGATCATAATGGTACTGTTGCTCATAGGGTTGCCATGTAGAATTAATGAGTCAACATTTATGTTATGGAAACTGTGCATGTGTATCACTTAGAATAGTGACTGGCACAGAGTGTTGAAAACAAAATATTAAAAGTACAAGTACCCATTTACAAAGTTGCTTTTTGATGTCGTAAAGAGATTCTCCTCCTGAGCAGAGCTGAAAAGCTGCAACCTAGTCTAGATGACTTCCAATTTGGCAGCTCTTTAGGTCCAAGCATTTCTTAAAAGTGTTGTACTCCCAAGAGTGAGTTTGTTCGTCATCTTCAAAGACAGTTTGTGCTGCATCTCCTGGGCATCCAGACCTAGGCTGTTCTAAGAGAAAAGACACACCCCCACCCTCTTTTCTTGGCTAATGAACCCGGTGCAGGCACTGACTGTATTTCTCTCTCCAGTTCTTCTACCTGCCAACTCGCTTGTTTCATAGCATCTCAGCAGCTGACCATATTGCAAACAGAGCAATTTCCTTTGATGCCCTGGACCAGACGAGGTCCATATGAGCTTCTCAAACAAAGCTTTTGCTTTGTTTCTAAACAACTTAAGAAGATTTCAAAGAGGAAGACGTGCCCGATTTTCTCAGGCTCCCTTTTCCTGCTCAAACAGAAAGAAAAGCCCCAGACCCAGTGAGGGACCCAGTGATACAGACAGACAGACTTTGAGAAGGAGACAGGACAAGGAATAGCTGCAAAGCTTAGATTACTTCCTAAAGGATGGCGGTAGGGGGATATGTGATCTTTATCTAATCAGACAGTCTGCTCAGGAAGTCCCTGAGATCAAAGCAAGGGGCTTTTTATTTAGCACTGAGTCAATTTGAAAACAGTCCTGGCAAAGCCACAGATCTGGACAAGCTCACACCTCTCCCTACCCCCACTGTCGTAATCTGTCTCTCAGCACCTGAACTCTCTTAACATTCCATTTGGAATAAAATCCTGCGATAAAAAGAGTCCCTAGGATTACTGTAGGAAGAGACAACATTTGACAGAGCAAGGCAGATAACACCACAGTCCTCCCTCACTTCCCAGAACAACTAGGTGCTGGCTCTGGGGGAGGGCACCACCCGGGCATTGTGTCACAGAATCTCGGAGGAAAAATAGGAAATAAGAGCAATCAGACCCCAGTGTGGAATAGGGAGGGCAAGAGAACAGTGCTACAGTCCTCAAATATTCCTTGGTGCAAAGAATAAGAGAATGGATAAGGTTAGGGTGGCGTGTGATTTTGCAAAGCAGGAGAGACACATTGAAGAAATGTGTTGAAAAAAAGACAGGGGCTTGAGGAGACTATGACTGGTCTAAAGGAAGGGAGGCGACTTACTGGAAATACAGTGACTCAAGGGGACCAAGGCAGGAAGGTTGGAATCACATTGCAAAGGTAGAAAGAGCTCATCTTCCTGAATAAAAGACTATTGACCCACGGTTCCCCTAACCCAGTGTGTTACCAAAGAGAAAGAACTCACACTGTTCCTTTCCCAATGTAACTTACATCCTACCAAATCCAGTATCTACCAAAAAAGAGACAAATGCTTCAGTATGATACTATTCATACGAAACTATGTTTTCTTGGCCATTTACTTTGTTACGCAATATATAGTATCTCATTTAATCTTTATAACTATCATATGACTATAATTCTCATTTGATAAGCTGCATTCATTCCTTTAGACCTGATTTTTCTTATATATGTAATGGACTACTCCCAGAGTTAATTAGTAAAAGACATTGCTTAAATGAGAGTATTTAGCATTTATCTTGGAAAAAAGCCTTCAACTCCAGAATTTTGAAATGAAGGCTTCATTATGGAAGAATAAACCAGCCAGCAGAAAATCATTAGTTTATTCTTTCATAAATAAATAGGCCAAAATATTTTTGGTCTCCTCCAACCAAAAAAACCTTTAATAGCCTAAATAATAAGAAATGCATTCTTTCTTGTGAGTCTTTCTGAGTTTCTATTCAGTTAGTTCATTGCTTTTAGGATGTGGACTTCTCTAGGAAATGTTATCTGTCTCTCTTCCTATAAGGACAACAAATTGCAGTGGTGTGAAATTATTATAAGTCAAGTAGTATTTGAAGTAATTGCTTGGTACCCTATAAAAACATATGGTAACTTTCAGGTACTATCCTTGAGATCTAGCTGTGAAACCAGCTTTCATAATACTCACTAATGCTTGTGTACCTGTTTACAGCAAATGGCTGTTTATAAAGCACGTCCCCATGGGTTGTCTCCAGTTTCACAGCCCCACCTCACAGGTAAGGGAACAGAAGATGAGAGCAAGGAATCAATTAGCTTAAAAATTCACAGAATTGTAGGGATCAATTGCCTTGCTAGCTGCAAGATACAAGTAAATGTGAGCTGTGTTTTTTAAATATGACTTCTAGCTCGTTAACTCGTGAAGCTTAAAAATGATAGGCAGTACTGAAAGGTGCAGAAAAGAGGATCTTGTCCACATTTTAGGCTGGGGGTATAGAATTTAAATTTACATCCTTACGTCTCACTGAAACCTAACAGGTCTTAATTGTGATTAGATGAGAGATTTTTGGAAGAAACTAAACTAAGTTTCAGTTGGCTTTAATTATGCCTTCACATGCTCATCTATTTCAAATATTAAGGAAGCTTTCACTGGAATGGGTAGAAAGGGCTAGAAGATGGAAAACAAGATGATGCTTACAAAATGTCTTCACACTGTCTTCAATTTTCCAGGCATAATCTCTTATTGAGGTTGGTGTCAAGCCAGGTGTCAGGAACAGCATCTAACACCACTACAGAAAGCACCTACTAAACATATTAGATATTATATGCATTTGAAGCTGGATGCACCCTTAGAGATAACCTAGTTTAAGTTTCTTCTTTTCCAGATGAGAAAATTAAAGCCCAGGGAGGCAAAGAGATTTGCTCATTCAGCTGAAGAAAAATACAAGGATCCACATTTTAACACCATCTGATCAGAAAATAATTTGTTTCTTTTCTGCTTCTTATCCTGTTAGCACAGCTATTTCTCTATCGCAGCCTCAAAGAAACAAATCAGAACGTTTTTGTTTGTTTTGTAGGTAGTGTTCCAGCCAGGGAGTTCCTGGATGCAAGGAACAGAGAGGCACTCAACCTAAGTGACCACCAGAGGGTGCCCACAGGACAGCCCGACAAATGGGGTGAGGTTGTGGGGATGGACCTGGAACATCTCCCTTCTCATGGGTAACGCATGTGGTATCACAACTGAGACTGTTATCTTTTGTTCCCATCAAGAAGTCAGAGATCTCAAGTCTCTTCTGAAACGTGAGGTTCCGCATCTGTATTGGGCAAGAAAATCTGCAACACGTGCCAACCTCATGCTTAAGATGTATTTGTTTCTAGCTTTTGCATGCTTGCTCTTCTGATCTGTTTCCATAAATAAAATGGGAAGAAATATGTCATTTTGATTTCCACACAAGGCAGAAGAGAGTTGTGATTACACATCATGAAAGGGCCCACAGTTTCTGCTGCAGGAAAGGTAATAGGGGGATTATAATATTCACCTTTCCCCAACTTGTTTCCTGGGACAGTCACCTACTTGTCCCCAGAGATGTGACAATGGGTTTAGACACAACCCCTCTGTGTCGGAGACCGGCACGTCTGCCAGGAGGCTCCCGGCCTGCGGGAGGCCTCACCCCAACTCGGAGATGTTCACAACCTGGAAGAGAGAGTGCGCCGAAGAGAAGACAGACAGACAGACAGACAGTGGGGTCTGGAGGACTACCCTGGCGATGCCAGTAACATGCCAGAGTAGCAGGTTTATTGTGTGCATAAGTCTGATTATATACCTTTTAGTTCTTCATTGATGACACTAGTTACATTAAACAGTAAATACAGGAATACGGGAACAAAGGAACAAAAGGTTTACAGAGACAGGAATT
>CAUYLG010052295.1:0-32397 GCA_963573385.1 Cacajao melanocephalus | reverse complement strand
GTGGGTGGCTGAGGCTGTTTATTTGCTTTAACCCTGGTGGTGGTGTTTGCATTGTGCCGTTATTGGGCCGATACATTCCAGCCTTGGTGAAATTTTGTTATTCTTTTTAAAAAAAAAAAAAAAAAAAAAAAAAAAGATTTGAGCTTAGGCATGGTAGTGGTTCATGCCTGTAATCCTAGCACTTTGGAAAGCTGAATTGGGAGGACTACTTGAGGCCAGGAGTTCCAGACCAGCCTGCAACAAAGCCAAGTCCTGTCTATTAAAAAAATATCTGGAGGTTGAGGTGGGAGGATTGCTTAAGTCCAGAAATTCAAGGCTGCAGTGAACCATGACCATGCCACTGTACTCCAGCCTGTCTCAAAATAATAATACATGTTAAAAGTAAAAAAATATTTTTAAAAGACTTGACTAAAATAAGATTTTCAAGTATTTTCAATAAATCTTTCAATTAGCAGGGCACAGTAGCTCATACCTGTAATCATAGTACTTTGGGAGGCTGAGGCGGGTGGATCATGAGATCAGGAGTTCAAGATCAGCCAGGCCAAGATGGTGAAACCCTGTCTCTACTAAAAATACAAAAATTATCCAGGTGTGGTGGCGGGCGCCTGTAATCCCAGCTACTCAGGAGGCTGAGGCAGAGAAGTGCTTGAACCTGGGAGGTGGAGGTTGCAGTGAGCTGAGATGGCACCACTGCATTTCAGCCTAGGTGAAAGAGCGAGATTCCATCTCAAAAAATATATAATAAAAAAAAAATAAATCAATTGCTAGTACCATCTTGTACTTCAGACACAGTGCCCAGTGGTGTGCTTTAGTGAAAGCAGTTTAATTTTTGGAGTCTGGCAGAACTGGGTTTAGTTACCAGCTCCATTATTATCTGGCTGGGTGTCTTTAGGAAAGTTAACTTCCTTCCTTGTTTTAATTCTTATATCTGAAAAAAAGGAGAAGGTAGTAACTTCTCAAACAACCTTAATGAAAATTAAAGGAGATACAAGCATATTTTACCTTATTGTGATCTGCTTAATTGTACTACACAAATGTTGTCTTACAAATTTGGGGTTTGTGGCAGCCCTGCAACCAGCAAGACTATGGGTATCATTTTTCCAATAGCATATGTTCACTTCCTGTCTCTGTCACATTTTGGTCATTCTCAAAACATTTCAGACTGTTTCATTATTATCTGTTATGGTGATCTATGATTAGAGATCTTTGATGCTATTACCATAACTGTTTTGGGGTGCTACAAACCTTGCCAAGACAATAAACTTAACTGATAAATATATGTGTTTGGACTGCTCTACCAATTGGCCATTCCGTCCTTGTCTCTTTCTTTGGGATTCCCTATTCCCAGTGTACAACAGTATTGAAATCAGGCCAATTAACAACCCTACAATGGCCTCTAAGTGTTCAAAAGAAAGGAAGAGTTGCACATCTCTCACCTTAAATTAAAAGCTAGAAAGATTAAGCTTCATGAGGGAGGAATGTCAAAAGCCGAGATAGGCCAAAAGCTAGGCCTCTTGTACCAGTTAGCTAAGTTGTAAATGCAAAGGAAAACTTCTTGACGGGAGTTAAAAAGTGCTACTTCAGTGAACACATGAATGATAAGAAAGCAAAAAACAAAACAAAAAAAACCTTACTGCTGATATGGAGAAACATTTAGTGGTCTGGATAGAGAATCAAGCTAGCCACAACATTCCCTTAAGCCAAACCTAATCAAGAGCAAGGCCATAATGCTCTTCAATTCCATGAAGGGTTAGAGAGGGATGAAAGCTGTAAAAGAAAAGTTTGAAAGTAGCAGAAGCTGGTTTATGAGGTTTAAGCGAAGAAGCCATTCCCATAACATAAAAGTGCAAGGCGAAGCAGCAAGTCATCCAGAAGATCTAGCTAAGATCATAGATGATCGTAGCTGCACTAAATAACAGATTTTCAATGTAGACATAACAGCCTTCTCTTGGAAAAAGATGCCATTTAGAACTTTCAGAGCTAGATTGGAGAAGTCAAAGCCAGGCTTCAAAGCTTGAAAGGACAGGCTGACTCTCTTGTTAGGGGCTAATGAAGCTGGTCACTTGAAGTTGAAGCCAATGCTCATTTATCATTCTGAAATTCTTAAGGCTCTTAACAATTATGCTAAGTCTACCCTGCCTGTGTTCTAGAAATGGAACAACAAAGCCTGAGTGACAGCACATCTATTTACAACATGGTACATAACTACTTTTAAGCCCACTGTTGAGACCCGCTGCTTAGAAAAAAAAATTCCTATGAGCTCTGATGGAAATGCACAAGAAGGTTAATGTATTCATGCCTGCTAACACAACATCCATTCCTTAGCCCATGGATCACTGAGTAATTCTGACTTTCAAGCCTTATGATTTAAGAAACTCATTTTATTAAGCTGTAGCTGCCATAGATTGTCATTCCTCTGATGAATCTGGGCAAAGTACATTGAAAACTTTCTGAAAGCATTCATCATTTTAAATGTCATTGAGAACATTTGTGGTTCATGGGAAAAAGTCAAAGTATCAATATTAACAGCAGTTTGGTAGAAGTTCATTCAGACCCTTACAGATGACTTTGAGGGATTCAAGACTTCATGGAGGAAGTAATTGCATATGTGGCAGAAATAGCAAAAGAACTAGAACTAGAAGTGGAGCCCAAAGATGTGACTGAATTGCTAAAATCTCATGATAAAATTTGAATACATGAGGGGTTTCTCATGGATGAGCAAAGAAAGTGTTTTCTTGAGATTGAATGTGCTCCTGGTGAAGATTCTGTGAACATTGTCAAAATGACAACAAAAGATTTAGGATTTAGGATATTATATAAACTTAGTTGATAAAGCAACAGTAGGTTTGAGAAAACTGACTCCAGTTTTCAAAGAAGTTCTACGGTGGGTAAAACACAGCCCTGCATACTACAGAGAAATATTTTGTGAAAAGAACAGTCCATGGATGTGGGAAACTTCACTGTTGTCTCATTTAAAGAAATTGCCACAGTCACCCCAACCTCCAGCAATCACTACCTTGATAAGTCAATGACCATTCACATCAAGGCAAGACCTTCTACCAGCAAAAATATTGCAACCTGCTTAAGGCTCATATGATCATTAGAGTAATTTTAGCAATAAAGTATTTTTAATCAGGGTATGTACATTGTTTATTTAGACATAATGCTATTGTATACTTAATAGACTGCAGTATAGTTTAAATATAACTTTTTTAGACAATGGAAAAACAAAAAATGTGTGTGACTTGCTTCATTGCAATATTTGTTTTATTGCAGTGATCTGGAACAGAACCTGTGATATATCTGAGGTATGCCTAAAGCAAATACATACAATGTGTCTACTATAGTGCCTGGTATATAGTAAGGACACAAAAAGTGCAAGTCTCCAACCTCCCTCCCTAGCCTCTCACATTTTTTAGAATTCTTCCTAGAGAAGGGAGCATTCTTTGTAGAGGACACAGCCTACCTGCCTTCTACATTTCAGCTTCACTACTTTAGGGAATAAAGTAGTGTTTTCTCAGCAAAAGACTGAAGGCCCCAAGATCTTGATCAAAGAGTATTTTAAATAATCTTAGGTCTGATCTCCCTGGCATGACCTTCTAGCCATGTTCCCCATTGCTTCTAGAGTTAACTTTCTCAAAAACAAAGCTGACCATGTCACTCTCAGCTTTGTATCTGGCTCCCCTCTGAGTCAAGCAGAACTTTAAGAAACAGCCAGACAGCTAGCTGAAATGCCATTTCTGGGTCCCTTTCCTAGATATTTTGATTTGGTTTACCTGGGGCAAGGTGCAGAAATCATTTCAAACCAGTACCCAGGTGATTCTGAGGCAGATAGCTTGAAGACCAAAAGAACACTGGCTTACCAGACAAAACCAAACTAGATCAGGAGCTAACCTTTGGGATATGTTGGTTTGAGATATTCAGTACTAATAGTATGAAGATATTATGTAGGCAATTAGGCATACCAGTCTGGAGTTCAGGGGAAAGATCTGGGATGGAGATAGAAATTTGCAAGTGATTGGATTATGGATGATTTATCCACAGTTTTGAGACTGGATTAGTAACCAAGGAAGTAAGTATATAAACAGAAGGGAAGGGGTCCAATTACTGAGCACTGGAATCTCTCATGTGAAAAACTAAAGGAGAAGAGCAGTTTGAATAGGAGCCAGTGAGGAAAATCAAGAGAAGGCCGTGTCCTGAAAACCAAGTGAATAAAGTATTTCCAGGAAGGTGGAGTGATCAATTGTCAAATGCTACCAAAAAGTCAAGTAACATGGGACTGACAATTACCTATTAGATTTAGCAACATGGTAATCTTGACAAAAGAAGTTTTGGTGGAGTGACAGAGGTAAATAACTGATTGGGTTAGGTTTAAGAGTGAATGGGAGAAGAAAATGTGTTAGAAGAGTTTTGCTGTAAAAGAAGAAAAATGATTGGTGGCTGAAGAGTAAGTGATTCAACAAAAGTATTTCGGTTACATTTTAAGATAGAAGGAAGAGTATATTTGTAGGCTGATGGTAATGATCCAGTAGAGGGGGGAAATGATTTAAGTTGAGGGAGAATTGCTAAAGCCTGTCCTTGAGTCCGGAGGAGTAATGCGGATCTAGCAG
Source organism: Cacajao melanocephalus (assembly GCA_963573385.1). Lineage (NCBI taxonomy): Eukaryota > Metazoa > Chordata > Mammalia > Primates > Pitheciidae > Cacajao > Cacajao melanocephalus. The sequence continues at coordinate 27,787 of CAUYLG010052295.1, read as the reverse complement.
ACAAGGAAGGAGGGCTGGACTTGAGGACTGCAAATATCTGGTAACAGAAGAGAAGTGGGATTATAGTTCAGATGCCACCTCTGTCCATACAGATGGTGGTAGCAATTTCAGAAAGCTTTTTCCAAAAGTTAGGAAGCAAGGTTGTTAGCTGAAAGTGAGGACAGGAGAGTGCTGGCAGGCTGAGAAGAGAAGGTAGAAGATAGCCATCCAGAAGCCATGGAGAATGAGGGAACTGTCTGCAGGGCAGATTATCTAGTCATCATATTCATTTTCTATTCCACATACCAGTTATGCAAAGTTTCTTTTACCCCAGGAATTCAGCTAGCAAGTATCTACTCTCCGTAATTATTTGTAATGAAAATTGGTTTATTTTCATTACAAATAATTACGGAGAGTAGATACTTGCTAGCTGAATAAACCAATTTTCATTACAAATAATTAGGACAAAAAGACACTAGATAATGAATAAGAGGTAATGTAATAAATAAGAGAGAAGGTCCTGTGGGTTCCAATCTCAGCTCTGCCATTTATTTACTATTTATCTGTGCAAGTGATTTAAAAATCTTTGTGTTTCATATAACACATTTAGCCAAGTTCCTGACATATGTGTTCAATAAATGCCACTATTGTTATGAAATGTGTTCAGAACCTAACCACGGAAATTCCTCAAAAGATTTTTTAACAAGTTAGAAAACATTTGGTTTATATATTACCTGTATTATACTTGCATATGGGATAAACTCCATGATTGAATTAAAAACTATGTGAAGTTAGGTAATATGGCTTATTTCTCTTTTATAGCTCTCTGCAAAACCCAGCATAGCAGTAAGAGTTTATTAAAAATGATAAGAATATTCTGGGCACCGTGGCTCATGCATATAATACCAGCACTTTAGGAGGCCAAGGCGGGTGGATCATTTGAGGTCAGGAGTTCGAGACCAACCTGGCCAACATGGTGAAACCCCATCTCTACTAAAAGTACAAAATTAGTAGGCATGGTGTCACATGCTTGTAATCCCAGCTACTCGGAAGGCTGAGGCAGGAGAACCGCTTGAATCCACTAGCTGGAGTGCAGTGAGCTGAGACTGTGCCACTGCACTACAGCCTGGGTGACACATTAGGACTCCATCTCAAAAAAATAAATAAGAATAAATGATAAGAATTATTTATAAACATGTATTGAAATTTTCAGGGCTGTTACATTGCAAAAAGCCAGCAGGCACCACCCTCAACATAGTCTATAAATCATTTCTGAGCACATGTCCAAAATCTTTTAGCTGAAACACATTGGGTCAGATGTTTTTCAAAATTCAAAACTGTATTTTAGAAAGATGAAATAGAGAACACTTCATAATAAAACCTTATGTTTATGCAGCAAATTGTATGAATATTTACAGAGTGTAAAAGATGTGCTCTTGTGATTTCAGATCAGATTTTGCTGCCAAACAAATTCACCTCAGGTAAGATATTGTTGACAAATGACTACGACAAAACTTTTGTTTGCAATGCTTTTTGGATATTGAGATCGTGTGTGAGGAATTGGGGGCCTGTGTACATTCTTGGCTCCATCTAGTCGGAAGGGATTCCTTAATTCGTGATATAGGGTAACTTCAAGCTTTTGCTTCAATATTCTACAAGTTTCATTCTTTGTTGATCTCTCTCAATATTCTAGGATACCTGAAGGTGAAAAGTGGTGCATATGGTCACTAGACAGCATTAGGGGAGCAGAGGCTAGCTGAGACTAGGCGGGACCAGTGTAGAGGAAAGCCAGGCACCAAATTGATGTGTAACCTTGGCCCCTTCAGTAAACACTTGTTTAAAGAACAAAGCCAGGCGCAGTGGCTCACGCCTGTAATCCCAGTACTTTGGGAGGCCAAGGTGGACGGATCACCTAAGGTCAGGAGTTTGAGGCCAGGCTGGCCAACATGGTGAAACACCATCTCTACTTAAAATACACACAAAAAAATTTACCGGATGTGGTGGTGCATGCCTATAGTCCCAGCTACTCAGGAGACTGAGGCTGGAGAATCACTTGAACCTGGGAGGTAGAGGTTGCAGTGAGCCAAGATTGTGCCACTGCACTCCAGCCTGGGTCACAGAGCAAGAAAAAGCATGTCAGCTGGGGGTGGTGGCTCATGTCTGTAATCCCAGCACTTTGGAAGGCTAAGGTAGGTGGATCACTTGAGGTCAGGAGTTCAAGACCAGTCTGCCCACCAAGAGATAGTGAAACCCAGTCTCTACTAAAAATACAAAAATTAGCTGGGTGTGCTGGTGGGCACCTGTAATCCCAGCTACTAGGAAGGCTGAGGAAAGAGAATCACTTGAACCCAGGAGATGGAGGTTGCAGTGAGCTGAGGTTGAACCACTGAACTCCAGTCTGGGTGACAGAGCTAGACTCCATCTTAAAAAAAAAAAAAAAAAAAAAAGAAAAGCAAAAAAAGCAAAAAGAAAGAAAGTATGTCATCAGAAATTGGAAGTCTCTCATTATCCTGACAGTAAGCACTTAATTATCTTCTTTCAGATATCTCTCTATACATCGTAATATCAAATAGGTACATTTTTTCACCCAGAATCATATTGTTCCTTGGTTTTTCATAAAATCAAAAACTTTATAGAGACTTTTTCACATAGGTATTAAAGACCGCTAACTCACGCTTTTCATTGTAAGAGTATACCACAATTTGCTACTCTTTTTAACAGACATTTGGGCCGTATTCAGTTTCTCAGTATTACAAACAGTATAATACTGTAATAAAAATCTGCCTAAAGGTATTCTAGCATTCTGTAAGGATGAGTTTCTAGAAGTAGAATTGTTGGGCTAAAGTAATGCATATTTTAATTGACAATACCAAACTATCTTCAGAGTCTCCAATGGTCATTATTTGTTATTCATTATTATTCTAGTAATTGGATTGCTGAAATTCCCATTATTATTTTAGTCAGTAATGCTTATTAGTGAGTTGAGCATTTTTCATACTTCTATGGACTGTATTTTGTAAACTGTCTGAATATTTTGGGTTCATTTTTCTTCCTGTTGTCCTTTTCTAGATAATTTGTAAGAATATTTTGTATATTGATAATAACTTCCTTTTGACTTACATATATGTTACAGTTTCCCAATTTGTTGTTATCTTTTGATTTTATAAACGTTTTTGCCTTATATAAGAAATTTGAGATTATATAACAAACTGAGCAAAATTTGTTTTTGAATTCTGGATTTTATGTCAACATTAGAAAGTTTTTCCATCCCACGATTATAAATACATACCTCCATCATCTTTCCATACTTTTAGGTTTCTTTCCTTTAAATAAAAAAAAAATTAAGTTGTTGACCTACCTGAAATTTTTCTTGTGTATAATAAGCCAGGAGTTACAATACTATTATATTTAAAAATCTATCCAAAAATAAATGCTTTTAAACTACTGTCTCTATTTTTAAAGGATTTGAATGAATCTTCCTAGCTCAATAAACTACCTTTTCTAACTACTGCAGGACAAAATAATCTCTGCCAGTACTACTATTATTTTGGGTAAGTTAATTCACTTCTGAGTCTTTGCTTACCTATGAGGTCAAAATGGTAAATATTACCTTTTAGGATTGTTGTGAAGAATAGAAATGCTCAATATAAAGCATTTAGCATGATTTCTATTACGTACAGGCAGTCAATAATGACAACTGTTGGTACTTTCCTCCCTAGCTCACTTATAGCAAACTAAGTATGCAACACATAATTTAATCAAACATTACATTTCAGCATTGTCTGTTAATCACTCACTTCCATACACACACTGTAGGCTCCTTGAAATCAAAGACTGTATCTTTTGCTGCAAAGAAATAACCAGTGGAAGTTAAGAGCATCAGCACCAGGAGTGGAGTTCTGCTCTACTGCTGACTAACTGAAAATGAAGAAAATAGAACCTGTCCCACAGGACTGTTGCAAGAGTTAAATGAGTTAGTACACAAAGAGACATCAGAAGAGCATCTGAACTTAGTAAACACTCAATAAATTATAACCATTATTTTTACCCTTTAATTTTCATATTTCTTACAAATGATACAGCATCGTTTTGAGCTCACGGTCCATACTCACTACATGTTTTTTCAATCTCATAAATAAATCACCTGGTCATAGAAGAGTAAATAGCATGAAAAGTATTTGCATTTTTTTCCTAAAGAAATAATGATTACTAGTAAATACTATGATTTAAGAAAAAAGTTATTCCTTAAAATGTCACATAAAGTACATAACACAAGACATTGTAGTAGCAGTTAAAAATAAAGCTCAAAACCTGTTCATTTTTAAAAATTAAGCTTAAAATTTACTTCTTTGTTTTGTAGGAGTTAAAGTAAAAAAAAAACCATAGACTATTTAAATATTACTTATCAGAAAGCATAACATCTCATCAAACGCCTTGATGAGAAATTATATGAAATATGCATTACATAGTTAATTATATGAGGGCCGTCTGGCAACAGGATGGATATTGTGTTGACTGGCCCATCCTCAAATTAGATAGATAGGGAAGCTATATAGAGTATGTGACTTTCTGATGTTCTAAATGACAATGGAGTTTAAAAACCAAGGTGTAAACCAGCAGTCCCCAACCTTTTTGGTACCAGGGATGAGTTCTGTGGAAAACAATTTTTCCGTGGATGGTGTGGGATGGTTTCTGGATGAAACTGTTCTATCACAGATTATCAGGCATTAGATTCTCATAAGGAGAGCACAACCTGGATCCCTCACATGCACAATTCACAATAAGGTTCTTACTCTTATGAGAATCTAAGGCTGCTACTGATCTGAGAGGAGGTGGAGTTCAGTCTGTAGTGCTTTCTTGCCCACCACTCACCTTCTGCTGTGTGCCCCACTTCCTAACCAGCCATGGACCCCGGTACTGGGCCATGTACTGGCTGTGGTACCAATCCACTTTGTAGGGATTGGGAATCCCTTGTGTAAATAATTAGTGTGCCTATTTTTTAGTGTCTGTCTTAAATATCAATTATTTCAATCAATCCTTTAAATAAATTACTGATAAATAATTCCCTGGAGTTACTTTGTTTTTTGCTGGCAAAAAAACAGATGTGATATTCAGATGATAATGTGGATATTCTCTTAGAATAGTGAGCAGTTGAACTTTAAATCTTGATCACAAATGGCCATCCCATCTTTGCACAAATGCCAAAAATGTACCAGCAAATAGAGCCAAAAAACTTCTTAGGAGTCACTCAAACACTTGAATAAACACCTGATTGAGATCTAAGGGTTTCCTGTTATAAAGGAGTGGTTTTTTAAAAAAAGGTTGGCTGAGAATCCTTTGTCCCAATAAAAATCTTAAGTGGAAATGTAAACCAAATAAAGAAAAACAGAGCTGCTCTGAGCAGAAGGAACCTGACTGAGTAAGGAGCACAATTTGAAAACCAGTCTCCTATAAGAGACCACGTATTTATCTGAAAAAGTGTAAAGTAATTGATTTTTCTCAAATACAAAACAGTCTGGAACAGCATAGAAACAGTAATTAAAATACAGAAGCTAGAGTCAGACCTCCTGAATAGTAGAAACCTCTCTTTATACCCATCTGTAAAACATACTAACAGAACCTCCACCTCATAGGACTCTTATGAGGACTAATTGAGCTAATTCAGTGAAGCAGTTAAAACAGTGCCTGGGTCATAGTCAAGGCTAGTTAAGTGACTATTAAATGAATAAGCCTCTTGCACAACATCAAGATATGTTAGTAGAATAAACTGCCGCCCCTCTCCATGTGTCTAACTGAATACTATAGTGTGTCAGTCATGGCTCCGGCATAACTTGTGTCAAGGTATTCTCATGTTCACTAGTTGTACTACAGGTTTTTTGTTTTGTTTTGCTTTCTTCTTCTTGGTTTTGTGCATGTCAAAGACAAGGACTGTATACATTTTCATCTTGATAGTCCCAGCACAAGCAGATTTTTAAATGTAGTATCAATACACGCATCTGAAGTGAATAAATTAGTGAATCAAAACATCTTAGCAGCAGGTAGAAAGCGAATCATCTAGTTCATTTAGAACTGTATCAAAATACTTCAGTATATTCTGGAAAGAGGAGCAAAGCATGTACCAAAGGAGAAAAGTACAAAAAGGGTTTACTCAAGGAATTGTGTAATTAATAATGCCTAAATATAAGGATTTTCTTATTATGAAGTATTATGCTATGAATAAAAAAAACAAGTTAGAACTACATATAAGAACAATAGAGCTTCAAGTCAGTTTTATATAAAATAACATGAAGAATTATACATAAATTATGATATGAGATACCACTTATATATTAAGACACCCCAGAGAACATATTCCACACACACATGAAAAACTGAGGTAGAGGTATAGAAAAATGGTAGGCAAAGGAGAAGATGAGAGGAATTGATCAAAGAGAACTTAAGCCTTATCGGTAACATTTTCATTTTTTAAAGAAGATGGATTGTTATGTTACTTGAGTAATTAAAGTACAATGCCTCAATGGCTAGAATAGGAGCAGTTATTAGCACTAGCATGCACAGCTAATGCCACTGCTTCTCCTCTGGTTCTTGTAGTGGTATTAAGGTACAGGTTCTGAAAGAGTATTAATAATTTGGTATCCATAAATAACCAAATATGAACAGATGACACCAAATGCTATCTTTTTAACCATTTCTTTTGCAGTACAGTAGAAGCTTACTTCAATGAGTCATAATGTAAAATTGTACTTAAAACCAGTCTATCATTATGCATGCTAAATATTAAACTGAGAGACAACAGGTTGAGAAGAAACTGGATATAGAGTTTTGAAATAAAGTCTAGTGAATTATTACATATTTATATTTAGGGTAATGTGAAATCTGCTATAGGGTGGACCCTACTGGAGAGTAAATGAAATTAAATAAGATTATTGGCAAAATACCTTCTCAGAACCCAAATATTTTTCAAATAGACTCTAGTGGAAGAGATTGCTGGATAATCTGTGCACTACAAAAGATGGAGAAAGCATTACAGACCTCTAAATATAGAATAAATCACAGAAGTTGCTAATGAAAAACTGGATGTTCAGTATTTCTCTTTCTGATGCTATATCAAGGAGAACTATGCTACCAAATCAGTTTTCATTATTAGCCTATGACACCAAGTATACTCAACTTTTGAAAGAAACACTTTATTCATGAAAGTATTTCATTTCTGTCCAGTTTCCTCTGTAGTCTATTTATTGTGATGTCTAAGTCTGAAAAACTTTCCTCATTATCCCCAGCTTCTGATAGAGGGGTCAATTCTCTAGTTGTCCAAACATTGCATAAACAAATCACTTACCACATGTGCAACTAGTCATGTGTACACAAATCGGTAAAAAGTCTCTCCCCACCACTACACTATAAATTTTACTAGGGCAACAGCCAGCAAGGTCTCCTTTGTTTTACTTTTGTTTTACCAGCACCTAACATAGTGCCTGGCAGGTACTCAATAAATTAATACATGACTAATGTAATTAAGGTAATTACTTCATGAATAATTAATACATGAATAAAAGAATGAAGATAACATTGCAATACAATTGAAAATCCATCAATACCTACTTAGCTTAGTGTCTAAGTAATACATTTCAACAGTATTATAACATGTGTTTAATCATATTTCATCAAACGTATTCACTACAAATGCTGTCACTGAATAAAGCATCCAAAAAATAAAAGTGTGGCATTATCAGTTATGATGATTGGATCATGTAGCAAATAGTTATTTACTGGATGCCTAGTATATTCCTAGCTCTGGGCTGGTCACTATGCACTGGGAAAGATAAGCCATTGAGAAATAGTCCTTTTCTTCATCACACCAGGTCAGTAGCCTGCATTTGTAGGACTGGAAGGTCATTATTACTTAATCTCCATGGAAGGCATCAAGTCAATTTCTGACCATTTCCTGGTTCACTCCTAACCTACAAGTCTTGGTAAAAGAATGCAATGAGCTATCCAACCAACTTGTTTTTGGCCAATACTGTATCTTCAACGGTTCAATTAACTTAAAAGAAATCATCTCTCCCAACTCCTTTCTCCCATTTTCTGAGTGGTATCTTTTTCTTTACCTCTTCTCTTTTCTGTCTCATATCAAGGGAAACCCTGTCATCCAGAGTGACTTTATAGGCTTTATCACCTCCCACTCCTAACAAGGGCGCTGCTTATGTCTTCTTATTGCTGCCCTAAATGTAAAGTTAATATGATCCATCTTTTTATATCAAACACTTCTCATTACCCCCGCTCTTGCATTCTCCTTTAGGATTCACTTTTACCTTCCTACATGTTTCATCACTTGGCTCACATCTTTTCCTTCTAACCCTCTATTATTTTTCTTTGACTGTGTTTTCTATTATGAGAAAGGAAGCACAGGCCAGGTGCGGTGGTTTCCAACACTTTGGGAGGCTGAGGGGGCGGATCACCTGAGGTCAGGAGTTCGAGATCAGCCTGACCAACATAGAGAAACCCCATCTCTACTAAAAATACAAAATTAGCCAGGTGTGGTAGTGAATGCCTGTAATCCCAGCTACTTGGGAGGTTGAGGCAGGAGAATTGCTTGAACCCGAGAGGTGGAGGTTGTGGTGAGCCGAGATCATGCCATTGCACTCCAGCCTGGGCAACAAGAGTGAAACTCTGTCTCAAAAAAAAAAGAAAAAAAGAAAAAAAGAAAAAGAAAAAGGAAGCATAGTGGACGAGGGCCAGGATTCTGGAGTCATACTACCATATTTGAACCCTGACTTTACCATTTCCTAACTGTATTAAGACAGCTTAACATCTATAGGCCTTAGTTTCCTCATTTGTAAAGTGGGAGTAAAAATAATAATACAAACATTATAACAATAAATAAGACCTGCAAAGCACCGAAATAGTTACTGGTATAGAGAAAGCACTTTATAATGCCATCATTTTCATTATCATTCTTGATAACATTAGTATCCATATTATTGCCTGTTGACTTTAAACTTCTGGCCATATTGGCATCCACACATATTGCCACTTGAATCAGCTCATCACATAGCACTGCTTTAACAAGATTTTGAACCTGATCTAAGTCCTTCTCCTTATCTTCCTCATTCCTGAAGACTCCTAGAACCTTCTCTCTATTCTCTTGCCTTAAATCACTGATTTTCCAAATTTACCCAAACACTAGCAATCTAGTTTCCCAAGCTTTAACTCTCTAAATTTCCAATGTGAACATTCAACGCTTAGTCAGTGTAATCTTAATTTCTCCAATCTTCTTTTACTATACACACTTAAAGCTCTCCTCAATGCCTAGAGATCTTATTTGTCCTTTACTAATCAAATGTTCATATATTCCATTAAGCCTTCCTCATCATTCAAGAATATACATATTGTAGCCCACAGCCACCTCACTCTGCCCAAATACAAAAACTCACAAACCACACAGATCTCATATACATTACAGAATTGCTTACCTGGGCATTTACTGAAAATCTTTATTTAGGTGTTTTATGTGCATACATTACCTCCCTAACTATATTATAAGCTCCTTGAAAGTAGAAATGCCAGTGGAAACTGACAATATGTCAGGCCTTCTTTGACATACTTTACAAGTATCAACTCATTTAATCTCTATAGCAACTCTAAGAAATCACCACTTTTATCCTCATTTTATTTCACAGCAGGGAAAAGTGAAGTCAGGAAAAGGCTATCTTTTCCATAAGTGTAACTATAAAAGTTATATAATAGTTGCTGAATGAAGGAACTTACTAATATAGTTCATACTCTTGTTCTAGTTTTATGAATGATTTATCTGCATCAATCTTAAGTTACTCTTTGTAAATATTGCTAAATAAAGGTATTTCATTTCCATTGCTCAAGACTATAGGACCATGCCAACAGCAGGAGTCCAACAAATGCTTTCTAAGAGTACATTTGGAAAGACTTCCTCTGCAGTTTTGGATGCCATTCTAACAATAATGATAAGAAAGCATTTATATTTTACAGTTAGGGTGCTCTTTGTTCTACATATGCACTTTCTGAAGTAACTTCTGTGAACCAAACAGAGCTTATAATAAATCTACTTTTGCATATCATCTCTGATTTATAAGCACTGCAATTTAAAAATATTTAACCTATGTTTACTAACAATCAGCTACTAACTAGCTGTGTGACCTTTGGAAACTCAGATTTATGCATTTGAAATTTGCTTATCTTTAGAAAGAAGGAGCTAGAGTAGGACAAATTGGCCTTCAGGGGATTCTAAGGGAATCATTCACTTATAAAATTATACTACCCTTAGGAGACTTTACAAATAGAGGAAATCATATTAATACAGAAGGAAATGTTTAACAAACCAGAACCAAAGTCAAATAAAAATGGTAACTCCAATTACTCATTGGAAAACTGACTCTTCCACACAAAGAACTTTCATCTGTCACTGTAAATACATTATGCCAACAGGAAAGTGCCACTCTCAGTTTCCCTGTTTTCTCAAGTACCACTTCTAACAGTGTCTCAATTAGTTTAAAATGCAATCAAACTCCCTGCAGCTGAATATGTTCAACATCAGTAAAATACATTCATCTTTTGTGAAAAAAAAAAAAAAACATGTTCTAAAAATATTCGAAGCAAATATTTGTTATGAAGAACTCCTTTGAAAGCCTTAAAGTGAAATTCCCCTTCCCTGCTCTTCTGCTTGTAAGGAGAGGGCTCTTGAAACAAACAAACAAACAGAAAACCTCAGAACAGGAAACAAAAGCTAACATTCAGATCCTTGGTTCCTTGTCTAGGTGTGATCTCAGCATTCTAGAGGGAACCCTAAACTCCATTTTACATAGTTATATTGTATATTTATTGCTAATATTATTGCTAGTATTAAAATATGAAATGATCTTTAAATGCATTTTTATCTTCAAATGTAAAGGTATTTGGCTGCTTAGAGTTTAGGTAGAAAGAAATTCAAAAATATTTTCTTTGAAAGTTAAAGCCTGAAACACATGATGCAAGTCAATCTGAAATCACTAAGCATGTAAGTTCAATGAGTTTAAAAACATGAAAGTTTTACTTAAAGCAAAATACTTCTTTAGAAATTATGTTACTGTGATGCCCAAATTTTTTATGTTTTAAACCATTTAATCCTGTCCTCTTATACACTTACAAAAATATGCTGAACAAAGAGAATTCAAAAATTTGTTTAAAATTACTATTATATAAATATTACATGTAGTTAAAAGTCTATCATGTAGAAAACTGTAACTGCATCATATATAGGTTGTGATATATTTGTGTATGTATAGACAAATATGAATACACATATGTACATATATAATGTCAACTACCATTTTTCTTTTAATCAAAATTTTAAAGTACTGCATATATAGCATACATAATAGATATATAAAAGTATTAGAACAAAGCTGTTTCCTGAAAGCTAAAGTAGTTAAGGAACAATAGTAGCACTGTCCTCAAGATTTTTATGACTTATGTCTAATATTGAAAGTGTTAAAGCGTATGCAATTATAATATCAACCACATTCAATTTTGAGTATCATAAATAAAAACATATTGTTAAAATGTCATCACATATTTTAAATTATATGGAAAATCACCATTTCTTAGAAGAAACAAGGAATAATTGAAATCTATACAACAATAGATGGTCTCCATTTACAATTAAACCAATAATAAAGGATCAGGGGAAAGGAGCCTACCTTCCATTGCCCTTTTAAAGAAGACCTTACAGCTCCCACAGGTAAGGACACCATAATGACAGCCTGATGCTTCATCCCCACAGATTAAACAAATCTTCTGAGGTAATGACTCGAAGCTGTATTGTGGGCTCTGGCTGGCTTCTGAATCCGGCCTTGAAATGCAAAACAAAGTACTCCATTTATTTTTAAGTGCACCACTACCTAATACTAAAGGTTTCTTAAACCAGCATTAACAGAGTGAAAGGAGATTTTAAAAACAGAACTTCATATATACACTTAAAAGACATGCAAACTTGGTAATAGACTACTTGTAACTGAATTCACCAGACTTGCAAATGATTAGCCAGTCATCAGTAGCACCAATATAAAAGAATAATTAATGTATAATATGTTCTGGAAAGCTAAAGTCGGTTAAAAAGAAATCTTTCTACAAAACTCTTTATATAGAAGCAATTTAGTCTTTGACAAATGAAATGTCCTTCCTGTCTGTATGCTGGGTCAAAACAAACATAGTTTGGCTTTAAAAGTTCGATGGCACTTTGCAACATTTTAGTTTTGAGTTTTTAAAACACAACCCTGTAATAATTGCTTACTTAAACAAGTATGTGTTTGTCATTTTAAAGTATTGTTCAATACACTGACTGTTTTGCCTACTCACAACATAAGATTCAAAACAGAGCATTCTTTTTTCTTTTACATCCCATTACTTCAGTATGCAAATTAAAGTGTTTTTTAAACCTGTATGAAAAAAAGTAGTGAACTGCAAGCAATAATTAGAAAACGGTGCAATGAACTGATTGGTGTTTAAATTCACAGTTTAAACATCTCCCACGTGAACTTAATTTTAATCTTGAGAGTCTTAAGACAACTGAGCCGTTAAAGTTTTCAAATCCCTAAGATCGTGCTTCTTTCGGTTCTGGGCTGCCACCTCTCAAGTCCTACCCTTCCCGGGGGAACGGTGCCTTAACTCCTCTCCAAGACAGGCACTGCTGGTAAACGTCCTCCTTCTAAGAAAGAAGCATCTCATAAAGCCCCCGACTCGCTGCGCACTTTCTGCTCCGCTGGGCTACAGCGGACCTAGTGTGACGCTGCACATTTTAAATCAGGGTTGGTTCTGCTTCGGAATCTGGAAGATTCGGAAAGGTAAAACTAGAAAAAGCTTTTGGGGAGGCATGCTCCAAAAACAGCACATTCTGCGCCCACCTTCGTGTCCCCAAAAGAGTGAGGAGAGAAGGGAAGAAGAAGGGAGGCAACTGCCCCTGTGCCGTATCCCGCTGCCCACCCTCTCCGGCCGCCCGGGGGAGCGCAGCCTTGCGCCGGGGCTTGGGCTGGGGTTGGCGGCTGCAGCCCGCGGAACCGCTACTCACGGACGCGCTGGGCGCATCCCCCAGGCCCTCACCTCAGGTAGTTGAGATAGGGCGGGTAGACCTGTGGCAGGCCCTCCTTGAGCACAGCGGCCTGGTAGCCGAGCTGCGGGAGCCCGTTGAGGCCGAGGGCAGGGTAGAGCCCGGGGGCCGCCCCGGCGGCGGTGGCGGCGGCGGAGGCAGAGGTGGAGGGCAGGCTGTCCCGCGGAAGCAGGCAGCCCCCAGCGCCCGGTGCCTTGCAGGGCGGCGGCGCTAACGGGCCCTGCTGGGACGGCGCGCCCTCCGCTTTGTACAGGATGCACTCCAGGGTCGACCCCGACGAGGACGCTGACGAGACTGAGGCACTGGCGGGTGCGGCCGTCACCGCCGCTTCCCCAGGTCTGGATGGGGGCGCTCGTGGCGGCAGTGGGGGCGGTGGCCCTAGCGAGAAATCCGGGAAGGCGGCGGGGCTGGCACCGGCCACCAGGTAGGAACGCGGGGAGCGCGTGGAGGCCTCCGCGCCTTCCTCCTCCTCCTTGATCTTCAGGGCGGGCGGCTGGAAGTCGCCATAGAGAGGGTACGCGTCGTCCTTGGGCTGGGCGTCGGGAGCATACGCGCAGTCCGGGAAGTCGCCGCCAGGGACCGGGGTGGACGAGGCGGAGGGTGAGCTCCGCTGCGGGGCAAAGGCGCTGGCGGCCCCGGCCCCGCCGTCGTAGCTCTCGTCCTCCAGCAGCTGCCGAGTGCGAGCGGCCAATAAGGCGTGACTGAGAGGCAGGATGGGCACGTGGATGAAATCCGTGACCGTGGTGGCCAGCGGGGAGCGCCCGGGCGCCATGGGCGCGTCCTGCTCCACCAGGGCGACCCTGGGCGCTGAGAAGCGGGAATCTTCCTTGGGGACCAGGGCGATGCCTCCTGCAGCCGCCCCCGGCGGGACAGCCGCGACTCCTCCTCCAGCCGCCGCACCACCCAGAGCCCGAGATTTGCCCTTCAGAAGAGGACCGGCAGAGTCCTCGGACTCGGAGCCATCCTCCTCCTCGACCTCCACCGCAGCGGGCTGCGGAGACGGCTTCACTGGGGCCCCGGACCAATGAGGGCTCCCAGAGGTCGGGAGCAGCAGCTGCCGGGAGGGTGACAGGCCCCTAGGCAGCACCTTATGGGCAGCTGCCATCCCGGAGCTGTCTTCAGCCTTGCCCCCGGACCGGCTCATGAGCGGGGACAATACCCTCTGGGTGGCGGGGGCTGCCGGTGGATCTTCGGGAAGTTCGGGGCCAAACAGGCACCAAGAGCTGGTGACCTCGCAGGCAGGAGGGCTGGATTGGCTCTGCCCTGGACCTGAGGGCTCCCACAGAGTGTCCAAGACACTGTCCAGCAGTCCGCTGTCCTTTTCTGGGGGTCTAGAACTGCTGCCTCCAGCACCCCTTGTAGCTTCAACTCTGGAATATTCACCCTCCACGTCCGACAGGGACTGCTGGTCCTGCGTCTTTTCGTCGGGGGGGTCCTGTCCCTGGCAGATCCGAGAGAAGAGTAGCCCGTCCAGGGAGATAGGTAGGGCAGAAACTTCAGGCAACGTGTCCGAGGTCTGGCTCCCTGGGAACGGGCCTGCGGTTTGGCGACACGGCAGTGGGGATCCGACTTTGGGTGAGGACGGGCTGCCCGCCACGTGGGGAGCCCGGGGACCCTTTGCCTTCAACTCAGTCATGACGACCTGGATTCCCCTTTTCTCCTCCCCCGTCTCCAGGGAGGAGGGAAAAGGGAAGAAGGAGGGGGTTTTGGGAATTTAGGGGCAGAGGGAGGGGAAAGTGGGTGTTGAATGTGGCTGGACCAAAGGGATCTCCACCTCCTGGGTCAGGGGTGGGAGAGGGCGGCGCTGGTCAGCTCCTGCCCTTGGCTTCCATCCTGTTGTCAGGGGAATGGTAGCTGTCGTTTGTCCCAGAGAGCAGCAAGTGGGGAGAGCAAGAAAAAGTAGTAATTGTAGGGATCTCGACTCTTAACTGGGAGGGTTCTCAGTGAGAGTTCTCCGGCTTCTTTCCGGGGACTGGAGAGGCAGAGTACTCACAAGTCCGGCACTTGAGTGGCTGAGGCTGCGACGGCAATTGAGGGACACGCAGCTCCTTATCTCCCGACTTTTTCTCTGGCATCAAACTCGTGCATGCTGTGAAGTTCTCAATCGCTCGCTGAGTTCCACTGCTCTTCTCACTAAAACCCTGGGGCTAGTCGGACCTCTTTCAGGAAAGGTCGTGCTTCTGCTGGCTCCCTACAGCGTGTGACAGTCATTTCTGAAGATCTCAGTTCCCAGCAGTGCGGGAGCTCTAGCCTCCTCCGGTTGCAGATTTTTCTCAAATGACAAGTGAAGCTAGTTCTCACTGAGAGTGCTACCCAGACGCCAGAATCCTTGCACAAATACAAGGTTTACCCCGATTAGTGACAGCTTTGGACTGGCCCGGCAGCTTTCTAACAACGCCTCCTCCTCTAGAGAGGCCCCGCCCAAAGCCCCTCCCTACCCCAACTACGGGTAGAATCTGAAACTCTGGAGTTGGCTTTTCCACCCGTTATTCTGAATGCTACTCTGAATAGCAGGTTCTTTGGGATGGAATATCATAAGCATATTATATTTTGTTCTGCAAATTAAGAATTATGCCCTATCTTATTGGAAAAACGAATAGATTCTATCAGAAGTAGAATTTTTGTCACCATTTTAGGATTTCAGTTTTGTAAAGATTTAATACAGAGGAAGACGTTTGGCTACATTATGTTTTAAAATAATAAATGTATCAAAGATTATTCTAAATACTTTAAGAGATTCTCTCTCTTATGAATTCCATAAAAGCGAGTGCTTTCAAGTTTCTCCTGCTGCAACCAACATGTCCTGCTCCTCTTGAGTAATCTTCAATGTGACAAACAAATTTGGGGGTGGGAGATAGTAACAACTTTGTATCTATGATGGAAGTTTGGATGTTGTGTGCCATACTTTGATTTGTTCTAAGGAATGTGTTGCAATTTTTAGTAAATAGCACTTTAAGGAAAGTTTCCTTTAGCTCCAGCTTATACCCTGTGCTACATCATAAGATCCTCAGTAGAGACAGTAGAGACGTTGAAAGTACTTTTTCCCCGAAATATTCTTAGTCTGAAAAATAATTATCTTTGAGCTTATAAAATGGATCATCTCTAAATTCATGGAGTCACTAGAGAAAGGGAAGAATATTGCAATATATATTTTAGATACAGAGTCATAAACAAAATTTGATGCAAGACTATTGGATATTTTGACATCATCTTAAATATACCTTGTTCAAAACAGAGTGAGTGATTTGCAAATTTTCTTATAGGGTCTCAAGGTCTAGCTATGCTGATGACTCACAGTTTATCTCAACCATGTATAGAGGATACACAAGAAGACTCCAGGAGAGGTGGAACCATTAGAGGTAAGGAGCTTGGACCTCTCAGTCATCTGGGGAGAAGCTACATGAGTGAGAAATACACCTTTATCTTGTTAGGCCACTAGGATTTGGAGTTGATTGTTCTAGCAATTAGTTTACTCTGGTTAATCTTGGATATATGGGAGTTAGGCAGGTAGAGGAAAGGTAAAGAGAATTCCAGGAAGCAGGTGTAGTATGTTCACAGGCAATCAAATAGCAGGATGTAATATGGCAACTGCAAGGGGACCATTGTGGATAGAGCAGGAGTAAGTGTGGGTACAGAAGTCTATGAGAGTAGAGAGGTAAACTAATTGATTATATTAATATCATTATTATTGTTTTCAGGCTTTCTCTTTCCAGCCTATCTTAGAACAGTTACCATGCTTTATTGAGGTATAATTCCAATATTATACAGCTCACTCAAAGTATCAATTCATTGATTTTTCATGTACTCAGAGTTGTGCAACCATCACACTATTAATTTTATAACATTTGCGGAACTCTAAAATCTCATACCCACTAGCAGTTACTCCACATTTCCCCCTAATTCTCCCAGCAGCCACTAATACGCTTTTTGTATCTGTGATTTGCCTATTTTGGATCAAGGTTCATCCATGTTCCACATGAATCAGTACTTCACTCCTTCACTCCTTTTTATTGCCAAATATTTCATTGTATGGATAAACCACATTTTATTTATCCATCTCTATCAGTTGTTGGACATTTGGGTTGTTTACACCTTTTGGCTACCATGAAAAATCCTGATAATGAACCTTCATGTACAAGTTTTTATCCAGCATATATTTTCCTTTCTCCTGGATATATATGTAGGAGTGGAACTGCTGGGTCATATGGTAACTCTAGGTTTAGTCTTTGGAGGAACTGCCAGACTCTGGTTCAAATGATTGTACATTTTACATTTCCACCAACAGTGTATAAGGGTCCCGGTTTCTTCACATCTTTGGCAACACTTTTTATCTGTCTTTTTTGTTATAGCCCCCAAGTGTGTGAAGTGGTATTTCACTGTGATTTGTTTGTATTTTCCTGATGGCTAATTTCACACAGTTAATAGAATTTATAAAATCAGGACAGCATGGTCAGATAGTCTTCTAAGCCCTGTGTTAACTTTAATCCTTCAGCAGTCTCACAAAACAGGTACTGTTATCCCAATTTCATAGTTAGAAGAACTGAGGCACGAGGTTACCCAATATTATAAAGTTAAGTACTGTAACCAAAAGCCAAGACATCAAATGACAGCCTTCTTAGGAGTGTGATTTTTAAATGTCAGATGCCATATAATTTGATTTCCTGGTCACTACCATAAAATTGGCACTTGGCCTCATTTTAAATCTGACAAACTATATTTGGCTTGATTTAGGTTGGTTATAAAAATTCCCTTGTCAGAATGTCTGGGGAGGTTGTTTCCATAAGATTGAAAAATCTTGAAGTGGGAAAACAACAATGAAGATGTCCAGCGTGTCCTAAATCACCATTATTCCATAAATTTTCATGCTGGGTGATTAGCATTGTTGGCACAGGAACTTCCCAAATGTATGAATCTTTGAAGAAAACAAAATTCACTAATTAAATTCAGGTGTGATGGGGGCTAACTCCAAATATTCTTGAAGATTGCTTTTATAGAAGAGGATTTAGATGTGGAAGTTTTCTTTTTTTCCTATTGTTTGGGGAAAAAAACACTTTAACAAGATATAATTGTCACATAATAAGCTGCATATATTTAAATTATATAATTTGTTAAGTTATACCTGTGAAATTAAAATGATAAACATATCCTTTGCCTCCAAAAGTTTCCTCATGCCACTTTTTTAATCCCTTCATGCTATTCTATCACATCCCCTTCCCCTAGTAATAATCACCACTTACTGGCAAGCCTCTAATCTCCTGTTACCATATATTAGGTTTTTAAAAATATTTATATCTGATTTATTAAACATATTAAATTATACATATGCATACGCCTTTTAGGTCTGTTTGCTTTAAATGTTTTATTTATAGGTTTTGCTTTGGGAAACAATTTTAGACTTACAGAAAAATTGAGCAGATAATATAGAGAATGCTCAGATATCATTTGTACATATTTCTCTATTAGCATTTTAAATTAATAAGGTACATTTGTTACAACTAATGAATTAATACTGATACATTATTATTAACTAATATCCATAGTTCATTTAGATTTTCTTCATTTTCACTTAATGTCCTTTTTCCTTTCTAGTATTCCATCCAGGACACCACATTTAATTGTTATGATGTCTTGGGCTCCTCTTGGCTGTGAGAGTTTCTCAGATTTTCCTTGTATCTGATGACCTTCACAGTCCTTAAGAGTACAGGTGAGGTATATTGCAGGATGCCCCTCTATTGGAATTTGATGTATCCTCAGAAGTAGACTAGGGTTATGGGTTTTGGCAGGGGTTGGGGGGAATCAAAGAGGTAATATGCCATATTTATCACATCGTATGAAGGGTACATATTGTCAACATGACTTACGACTTTAATGGTGTTCTCCATCACCTGGCTGAAGTAGTATTTGTCAGGTTTCTCCATTGCATGGTGACTCTTTTTTCCCTCTTTCCATACTCTGTACTCTTTGGAAGGAAGTCATTATGCGTCATTATGAGGAAGTGTGGGGGAATAGGGAGTTATGCTAGCCCTCCTTTGGAATGGGATATCTACATAATTTATTTGTAATTCTGTGAGGAAGATTTGCCTCTTCTCCCCCATTTACTCCATTATTTAGTCTTTTATTTATGGGTGTGTGGATTCATGAATACTTTGTTGCTCAAATTGTTCCAGTTTTTGGCATTGGGAGCTTTTTCAGTTGACTCCTATGCCCCTTGACCCACTCTTCTTATTGAGTGTATGTGTGTGTGAGTGCACTTTCTTACTTTCTGGTATTACAAGATGCTACAGACTCATCTTGTATATATCCTGCCCCAGTTGTAGAATCAGCCATTTATCCAAAGAAGTCTGAGTCTTCTTATTGGAAACTGGTATAGAAATGAAGATCTGGGTGCCAAATGTGCTCTTAAGTTAGTTTTTATTTCTTAGAATTGTATATAATACAGTGTGTGCTTTTTTCATTTGGTTTATTTCACTCAGTGTAATTATTTTGAGATTCAGCTAAATTATAGTATGTATCAATAGTTAATTTTTTTTATTTATAAACTATAGTTTGTTTATCCATTTACCTGTGGATAAATATCTGAGTTGTTTCCAATTTTGCGATATTATAAATAGAGCTACTTTGAAAATGTTGTATAAGTCTTTGTATGGACATATATTTTCTTTTTTTTTCTGGGTAAATACCTAGCAGTGAAATGGCTGGATAAATTAGTGAGTGCTATAGTCTGAATATTTGCGTTCTCCTCAAATATGTATGTGAAAACCTAATCACCAATGTGACAGTTTTAGTAAATGGGGCTGTTGGGGAGTGATTATGTCATGGAGCGCTGCCTTGCCCCTTCTACTATGTGAGTATACAGTAAGAAGTTGCCGTTTAGGAACTGCAAAGCAGGTCTTCACCAGATGTCAAACCTGTCACTTTATTGTGGATTCCCCAGTCTCCTGAACTGTGAGAAATAAATTTCTGCTGTTTATAAGCTACCTAGTTTATGGTATTTTGTTATAGCAGCCCAAATGGACCAAGACAATATGCGTACATTTAACTGTCAAAAAAATTTCCAAAGCAATTGTATCATTTTACATTTCCACCCAGTATATTAGAATTCTAATTCTTCCATAAGAAAGAGTTCTAATTCTTCTTACTGTATACTCACATGGACAACAATTGGTATGGTCAGTATTTTTAACTTTAGCAATTCTAACAGGTAGGTAGTAGTATCTCATTATGATTTTAATTTGCATTTCATTAATGACTAATGATGTTGGTCACATTTTCATATGCTTGTTTGTGATATTTATATATTCCTCTTCTGTGTATCTGTGTGTCTGTTCAAATCTTTTGTTTGCTTTATTTTTTAAAAAAACATTGTTTTGTTATTGTTGAATTTTCAGAGTTGTTCATGAATTCTGTTAGAAGTCCATTGTCATATATGGGATTTGAAAATAGTTTCTTCTAACCTGTGGCTTGTCTTTAAGTTCTCTTAACAGGAATTTTTGAAGAGCAGATGTTTTTAATATTGATAAAGCCTCTTTATTAATTTACATTTTCATGAATTATGGTTTTGGTGTCATAACTTAATATTCCTTTCCAAACCTAAGGTCATAAATGTTTCCTGTCATGTTTTCTTTTGGCTTTATAGTTTTAAGTTTTACATTTATATCTGTTATACATTTTAAAGTTACTTTTTAATATGGTATAAGGTCTAGATTAAAATTCACTTTTTTACATGTGGATATCCAGTTGTTTCAGCACCATTTGCTGAAAAGAATACCTGTTCACTAATTGCCTTTGTACCTTTGTTGAGAATCAGTTATTCAGATATGTAGAGATATGTTTCTGTATCCTGCATTCCGTTTAATTGTATTACTAGACAGTTTTTGTGTCAATACCACATTATCTTGATTAATGTAGGTGTAATTTTTCAAGTTGTTCTTTTTTAAATCCCTCTGTATAAATGATAGTGTTCTTCCTCTAACCTTCCATCCCTGGGGGTGAGGAGGGGCAGCCCACAGCTGGTTGAGGGAAAAAACAGGCTCCAGGGTGTGTTCTCAAGCTACAGATTGCACGAGAGCCAACCCATAAAGGTTTCTAAGTAGAGTGGTAACAAAGTGAAGTCCCCATTTCTGTTTCTGAACTCCAGCTCTCAGCGTGTTGGTGGCCTTGAATACCCTCCCCAGAAATGGAAATGCCAAAATGGAAGAGCCCTCAGCCACCTAGCCCCCTTCCCAGTAGGACATAGAGTTAAGGGCTAGACCATTTTCCCTCCTGGGTGGAGCCCTCCTTTCCCCCACGGATACTTAATGTACTAGTGATCCAACTTTATTCTTCTTTTTCAGAATTGTTTTGGTTGTTATAGGTCATTTGCATTTCCATGTAAATGTTAGAAGCAGTTTGTTAATATCTGCAAAAAAAAAGCCTGCAATTTTGATTGAGATTGAGTTGAAATTATAGATCAATTTGGAGAGAATTTACTTCTCACCAAAATTAAGTCTTCCAGTCCATGCAGGTAATATATCTCTCCTTCTCTCAGCAGTGTTTTGAAGCTTTCAGTCTATAGGTCTTTCACATCTTTTGTCAGTTTTTTCTCCAGTTATTTCATATTTTTACAGATATTTTGAATGGTGTATATATTAGCTTTCCATTGCTGAGTCAGCAAGTACCACAAACTTACTAGCTTGAAAATTATTATCTTACAGTTATTATCTTACAGTTTCCATGGGTCAGGAGTCTGGGCATCAGATGGATGGATCCATTGCTTAAGGCTCACCTAAAACGTGTGCCAACTTCCTGTTCCAGGTATTTTTCTGATCCCTCTGTACCCATTCTCAGGATTGTTTTGATTTGCTGATGGTCAGATTTGCTAGCAAAATATTTTTCACAAAGCAGTTATCCTCATGAAAAGTTGAGATGCATGAAAACATGGCTGCAATCAGTGGATCAGCCAACACTGCATTGGCATCTGTGGCTCAGGGTGCCCATCTAGGCTTATTCAGGTGACTGGCAGTGTTCAGTTTCTGGCAGCTGTAGAACGTGTATGACTTTCATCTTCTCTGAGGTCAGCAGGAGACAATTTTACTCATGCTTTTTAAGGGTTTCTGTCTGATTAAGTCAGACTCTCCCAGATGGTATCCATTTTCATATTATTCAAAACTGATTTGGGATTCTTTTTTGGTGGGGAGGGGCAGAGTCTCATTCTGTTGTCCAGGATGGAGTGCAGTGGCAAGATCACAGCTCATTGCAGCCTCAAACTCCTGGGCTCAAGCGATCTTTCTGCTTCAGTCTCCCAGGTAGCCAGGACTATAAGCATGCACCACCACGGTTGGCAAATTTTTATTTATATCTTATTTTTTGTGGAGATAGGGTCAGTCATGCTGTGTTGCCCAGGCAGCTTCCAAACTCCTGGGTTCAAGTGATCCTCCTCACTCAGCTTCCCAAAGTGCTGGGATTACAGGCATGAGCCACCACACCTGGCCTGATTTGGGATCTTAATTACATCTGCACATTTCTTTTTAACATAAACATAACATTATCCACAGGAGTGACATCGATCATATTGATTGCCAAGTCCACATTCAAGGAGAGGCAATTATACAAATACTGTACAACAGGGGGCAGGAATTTTGGAGACCATTTTATAATTATACTGAATTTCTATAATGTGCATTTTTAGTGTGTATACAATTAATCTTTAGTTGGAGTGATGACATTGGGAACTTTTGCCAGTTTGTTGATTTTAGGAAGAAATTGTTTAGTCTTTTAGGATTAAACATGATGTTTGCTACGGATTTTCCATAGATACCCTTTCTCAGGTTGAAGAAATTCCCTTCTACTCTGAGTTTGCTGAAAATTTTATTAGTAGATGAAGGTCTTTGTCAAATGTTATTTCTGCATCTGTTGAGCTAATTATACAGTTTTTTAAAAAATTGGTTAGTATGGGAAATGACAGTACTTGCGCTTTGAATGTTAAAGAAACCTTGTATTCTTTGGCTAAATCCTACTTCATCATAATGTATTATTTTTATATATTGCATTTTGATTTGTTAAAAACTTGTTTAGATTTTTTTAATTTCCACTCATTAGGAATACTGGCCTGTTGGTTTCTTTTCTAGTAATGACTTTATCTGATTTTGGTGTCATAAATTCCATTCATATACATAGTATATTTTCTTTCTTTTTTTGAGATGGAGTCTCGCTCTGTTGCCCAGGCTGGAGTGCAGTGGTGCAGTCTCAGCTTACTGTAACCTCTGCCTTCCAGGTTCAAGTGATTCTCGTGCCTCAGCTCTCCAAGCAGCTGGGACTATAGGTGCATGCCACCACACCTAGCTAATTTTCTTTTTTTTTTTTAAGTTGAGACAGGGTTTCACCATGTTGGCCAGGCTAGTCATGAACTCCTGAACTCAGGCATTCTGCCCATTTTGACCTTTCAAAGTGCTGGGATTACAGGTGTGGGCCACTGTGCCCAGCCTACATGGTAAAGTTTCAAATTAATAGAATAAAATTAAAAAATACAGTGATAGGTATAGTCTTCACAGATAAATGTATTTTGGCACAAGATGCTCTTTGGTGTTGGCTATCCACTATGGCAGTTAGCATAGCATGCAAAGAGAGTCCTGAAGCTTCCTTAAACATAAAAAGATGATTAAGTTTTATCATGTCTGTTTTTCAGTTTTTATAGTGAACTAAAGAATCATTCATTCATTTTTAGAAACATCTGCCTATACTATATCATTAAACAGGTTGCTTTGAATGTTATTTTCCAAGCTGTACAACATTTTCTGCACTGTCATATATAATGTTCCTAAAACTTCATTACATATGTGTTATTATCTCCATTTTATAGTTATTAGGAGAGCCAGAACTCACTACTAGGGCTTCTGATATTAAATCTAGTGTGATTTTTACTTTAAACATTGTGTTTCTCTATTTTTTAACAATCCCAAGTGTTGAATAGTTGACAAGGTTGTTGGAATAAAGTAGAAACATTTACTTGCTCTGAGAACCCAGAAATACGAACACATTCAGAAAGGCATATTGGGTCACCTAGACCTATGATTTGGCTAGTTGAAAATTTTTATTGTCTGTACAAGTTTGAGAAATAGGATTTGGTACCTGTTATTCTAGCTTGATGCAATTCTTACATATTTACATTGGGCTAATTGCAGATGTAACTTAGGACTTGATGGATACTATAAGACGAGTATGCAAAGATCACTTCTCTGACCTTCCTGGCGCTCTCTCTGTTTTTGAATTCACTCACCCATACAACCACTAGGTTACTCAGTCCTTCCACAGATGTACTGAATAACCTGCAAAGAATACCTCATTTTTATACCCATGTCAGATGGTATATATTTTGGCTGAAGTAACAGGATACTCAACAAAAAGTGAGTTATATAATAGATGTTTATTATCCCTCATAACAAGAAGTCTAGAAGAAAGTAGTTGTAGGGTTGGTTAATCATTGTCTCAGTAATGGTCTCACGGTCTCAGACTCCCTGCCTTTTTAGTGAACTACCCTCAGAAGCTTAGATTTTGTTTTCTTCCTTGTCCTCAGCATCCAAAGATGGCTACTAAAGCTGCAGGCATTAGAGCATCACATAACCTCATGAAGAATTAGGAATAAGGAGAATTTTTCTTGGCATTCTTTTTTTAAATTGGGGGAAAAAATCTTACGCAGACGCCCACTCCATAGACATCCTATCAAGACGTATTGGCTAGAACTGAGTCTTCTGTCCACTGCTAAACCAGTTTTCAAAGAAGAATTTGATTAGACTAACCGCGGTTCATCTCCTGCAGCTGTGTCCACTGCTCTGAGAACTTTGATATCAATATGTGAATACATCTGGGGTTCAGTTAGAAAGGAATAAGGGTGGGGAGATGGCTGTTCGGAATTCAACAAATAGTGTCTGACATTATACCAAAGTCTCATTTCCCTCAGAGTCCTAAGTGATAATATAAACTGAGAAAGAAATCCACACTAATGTATGAATGAATTTAATAGCTCACTTATTTTTAAAGATATAATATTTTCATATATTTATCATGATTTTTTTAAACCTGCATATATACATACATATTGGCGATTCTATTTTATGTGATATTTCACAATAAGTATCTACTCCAAATATTCCTTTAGGTGCCTTGAATTATTCTTCAACCTTATGCACTAATTGCTGATGGCTATGGCTCTCATTTATTTGGTTCTACAGTTTAGCATATACCTGTTCAGAGTCTACACATAGCTTCATTCATTACACTTTTGTGTCCTTAGTGCTGTATACACTTAACTAGACCTGGCTTGTGTTACAGTTTGGAAATACTTTAATTTTTAATTTTGTCATCTAGTTTTTTCTCTTTAATATAGCTTTTAGGGATTTTCCTATATTACTATTAAAAGTTTATATAGAGTATTTTAGGATGAGGAAAGATTGGCAAATATAAGTACTAAAGATAAAGATCTGCCATAATCTGTAGTTTATATGTTAATATGAATGATACGTTTTGTGCAATTAAAAGGAAAGATATCATGATATTGAGCAGAAGTATGAAGGTCAAGAACTAGAAGATAATTCCCTGACTACATTCTGCAATCAAATCTTTTGAAGCAGGAGTCATAAATACCAGCTGTTTACCATATATATATATATATATATATATATATATTTATTTATTTTATTTTTTATTTTTTTAAGGTGAAGCAAGTTTATTGAGGAAGTAAAGGAATAAAAGAATGGCTACTCCATAAGCAGAGCACCCCCAAGGGTCTGATGTTTTTTAATTTTTTTTCAGAGTCTCACTCTGTCATCTAGACTGGAGTGCAGTGGTGCCATCTCAGCCCACTGCTAGTTGCCTCTTTTTATGGTTATTTCTTGATTATATGCTAAACAAGGGGTGGATTGTTCATGAGTTTTCTCAAAAAGGGGTGTGCAATTCCCGGAGCTGAGGATTCCTCCCTTTTTAGGTCATATGGGGTAACTTCCAGTTGTTGCCATGGCATCTATAAACTGTCTTGTCACTGGTGGGAGGGGCTTTTAACAGGCCAATGCACTATAATTAGTGAATAATGAGCAGTGAGGGTGACCACAGGTCACTCTTGTCGCCATCTTGGTTTTGGTGGTTTTTGGCTCATTTCTTTACTGCAACCTGTTTCATCAGCAAGGTATTTGTGATCTATATCTTGTGCTAATATCCTGTCTCATTCTGTGACTTAGAATGCCTAACCACTTGGAAATGCAGCCCAGTAGATCTCAGTCTTACTTTACCCAGCCCCTATTCAAGATAGAGTCGCACTGGTTCAAATGCCTCTAATATATCCTCCTTCTCTTTTATAGAAGAATCTTTAACCCTAAGTGTTGCAGAAGGATGAAGATCCACTTTCTGTAACTTCTTCGTGCTGAATAGGGGTGATGATATTCCTGCCTAACTATTAGGGTCTTTTGTATTCAGGGTAGAGAGGAGCTCAGTAAGAAAGCATCAGTATGGTGAGGCCATTCATAACTCTGAGTTCTGACAAAAGGTGTTTAATTTAAGAAAACATTCAGTGAGCTTATCCTGCATTCCTACACAAAAGAGTACAACGGCAATATATATCATAACAATAAAGCAAAATAAGTAAAATTATCCTAGGTAAACCAAATAAGAAGGCTTCCCATGAACTGAGCAACTGGTAGAACCAAACTGATATGGGGTTGCTGGCTGATTCCAATATGTTCCCAGAATTAGGATACTGATCCAGATTTTTACATTACCCATCCTTCTTTTTCTTCCTGAGCTGTAGTCAGAGACCTAGTACTATAAAAAGGATTGTTGGTATTTTTATTGGAATTGAATACTTTATTTTACAAATTATACATTAATTCATTTATATGAAAATAAATACATGACAAAATAAGTTAGCAAGAAATGAAATCTTGATGATATTGGTAAGTTCTAACCAAGAATAAAACATGTCTTTCCATTTGTTAACATGTCTTTCCATAAGTTAAGACTACACATGTGTTTTTATTTAGTATTTTATACTTTCCTTTATTTAGCTTTGAACATTTCAAGTTTATTCTAAGTGTTTTATATTTTGTGTTGCTACTTTAAATGTAATTTCATTTTTATTTTTATCTTCCAATGGCTACTATTTATGCATACTAATTCGACTATTTGAGTGTTAATTTCATAACCTGCTACTTTAATGAATTCTATTACGTTAGTAGGATTTTCCAAGTATATCACCATATTATCTGCATGTAAAAGTGGTTTTATTTCTTCTGTGATTTTTATGCCTCTATTTTATCTTTTCTAAAAGCAGTGACTTACGTGTCTAGTATTATGCTAAGTAGAAGAGATAATGGGCATCTTTGCCATACTTCTGAACTTAATTGGAGTTTCTGTGGTGTTTCCTCATTAGGTCCAATGCTGCTTTAGGATTGTGATATATATCTATATCTGTATCTTTCTATCTATCTATATACATCACAATGTTATATGCTGACAAGTTTTATGTAATATGTATATATATATGTGTGTGCACATATATATTTTAAATATTATATTATATAATATTTTATATTTTATATTATATTATATATTATATTATATTATTTAATATTATATAATATTTCATAATTATTTTATATTTTATAATTATTTTATAAATTTTATATAATTTATAATAATATATTTTATAATTATACTATTATATAA
>CAUYLG010052294.1:0-14752 GCA_963573385.1 Cacajao melanocephalus | reverse complement strand
CTGGGCATGGTGGCACATGCCTGTAGTCCCAGCTACTCAGGAGGCTGAGGCAGGAGAATTGCTTGAACCCAGGAGGCGGATGTTGCGGTGAGCCGAGATCGCGCCATTGCACTCTAGCCTGGCCAACAAGAGTGAAACTCCATCTCAAAAAAAAAAAAAAATCTATTGTTTTAAGACAGTTTGGAATAATTTATAATGGCAGCCATAGGAAACTAATACAACTCCCAACTTTATTTCTCTAATGCTAACCTCTCTTCTGAATTGAGGTTCAAATTTCTGTCTTGCAGGTGCCTCAATTTCAATTCCAAAATTCCCACTAGCTGCCTTCTTCCCTCCCCTCAGTGTGCATCCTAGTTCAGGTAATCACTCACCAATTCTTAATCACACTAAGTTTTACTTCTTTTCTCTTATTCTCCACATCTGGTTAGTTACCAAATCATGGTGATGCCATCCTGAAAACATTGCATGGGTCATCACCCACTGCCCACTCCCAGCACTGCTAATCTGAGCTAGGTCCTAATCATTTACATCTCATCTTAGCTTTTTTCATGCTTTGTACTCCCATTCTCTAATTTTCTCTCTATTATACCAACAGAATCACCTTTCTAAAATGTCAAAGATGGTAGATATCCCTATATTTGAAAATTCCTGTAGAATTAAGTCAAATATTAGAGTGTTGCTAAGGCAGTGAGAAAGTGCAGGCTCCGGGGATGTGACCACCTGGGTTTCACTCTTCTGGACTCTGCCACTTACTAGCTTTGGGAGTTTAGGCAGGTTGCTTGTCTGTATTTCATTGCTGCTTCTATAAATTGAGGATAATGTTAGTGCCTCCCTTATAAAGGGGCCATCAGGAATAAATAAACAGATACCTGTAAAGTCCTCAGAAGAGTATCTTGATCACCAATTAAATAAGCAGGAAAAGTATGGTTTGTCAGTAATAAATATAATATATAAAATAAATATTGACTGTGTTTAATATGTTTCACTCTATCACCCAGGCTAGAGTGCAGTGGCCCAATCATAGCTTACTGCAAACTTCAAGTCCTTGGCTCAAGCAATCCTCCTACCTCAACCTCCTGAGTAGCTAGTACTGTTCATGCCACCATGCCCAGATAATTAATAATTATTTTTTTTGTAGAGACAGCATTTTGCCATGTTGCCCAGGCTGGTCTCAAACTCCTGGCCTTAAGTGATTCTTCCACCTCAATCTCCCAAAATGCTGGGATCGCAAGCATGAGTCATTGCATCTGGCAACTTTGGAGTTTTTACATTCCAGTCATGTTTACTGTTACAATCTCATGTTATACCAACTTTTCTGTATTTGTTAGTTTTTTCCTCAAAGAAATGGGACCAATGGGAAATAAATATATATATTACTGGCTGAGCATCTCTATTCCAAAAGTCCCAATCTGATGTGCTTCCAACTCTGAAACTTTTTGAGGACCAATATGACACCATAAGTGAAAAGTTCCACACCTGACTTCATGTGATGGATCACAGTCAAAATGCAATAAAAATTTTTTTTCATGCACAAAATTATTTAAAATATTATAGAAAATGACCTCCATATTATGTGTATAAACTATATATATGTAAATACATTTTATCTAGAGACTTGGGTTTCATTTCCATGACATCTCATTATATATATGCAAATATTTTTTAAAAATCTGAAACAATTCTGGTCCCATGCATTTCAGGTGAAGGATACTCAACCTGCATAAAGAATTGCTCATCTGACTACCGAGGCTGAAAAGTCCCAAGACCTGCAGTCAGCAAGCTGTAGACCCCATAAAGCAGTTGGCATAGCTCCAGTCTGAAGGCTGGCAGGCTGGAGACCCAGAGGAGCCCATATTTCAGTCTGAGTCTGATGGCACAAAACAACCAGTGTCCCAGATTGAAGGCATTTGGGCAGAAGGAGTTCCCTCTTACTCAAGGGAGAGTCAGCTTTTTTGCTCTATTCAGTCCTTTGACTGATTGAATGAGGCCCACCAACCTTGGGGAGGGTAATCTGCTTTACCCAGTCTACTGATTCAGATGCTAATCCCATTCAAAACACTCTCATAGAATCCCTTAGAATGTTTTCCCAAATATCTCAGCACTATGTAGACGAGTCAAGTACACACCTAAAATCAACCATCACACCTTTCTAACCATACTCTGTGCCAGCTCAGCAGACTCTTGGCAATTTCTTGAACAGAGCTGGCCTTCTTGTGTCTTCCTGCTCTGGCTCATATTGAATTTCTTTTTTTTTTTTTTCCTTAGATTATTTCATTCTTCATTCACATCATTCGCATTGTTCCTCTGCTATGGCCTGGAAAAGCCCTATTTATTCTTCACAACTGAGTTCAAATGTTACCATCTTCTCTACTGGAGAACTCATTTCTTTTTCCATAATGACATTAGGCTATTCCTATCTATGTTACTCAAAAGCACTTAATGCATGGAATGGATCACATTGTTTTAAAATTAGATAGGCAGCCTCTACTCAAAGTCAGACATTATAGAGGATAGAAACATAGCTTTATTTCTTAGTATCCCTAGTGCCTGGCCCAGTGCCTGATATATCCTAGGCATACAACACATATATGTTGAACTAATCAGTACCCCTTTGTGAAAACAGAAAAGATGAGCCTTTTTAGTAAGCAAATTGACGTTCCAGTTAACTGCAGATTTGCCATTCCCTAAGTGAAGTTTTTCCCAGAAGGCATTCTGCCACTCGTTCCCTGCAGAGGGAATTTGGGGACGACCAGCAGGAGTGCCCTGGCTGAGCTGAATTACTGTGATGGTGCCTAGGGAGAGAGGCAATCTTTGAGGCACCCAGGTGGTAACCTTTATTTAATTGGCAAGATGGAAATCAATGACACATATGGCATTAACAATTTTAGATTTTGGATTAGTTTGTGGTGATATCTGTTGATAAAAAAATAGATTCAAATAATCTTCAAACCATTTTGTGTCCAGGAAAATTCCCAAGGCATTTGTTACATTCCTTAATAAGAAATCAGATATTTAAACTTGCATAAAGAACAAAAAAATAAAACCCAGCAATTACATAAAAAGAAGTTATCTAAAAAGATATATATGTTAAATAAAACATACATGTTGTAAAAATATCACTCCCCCTGCCTTTGTTTTTCTTGCCCAAGAAATATATCTGTTATCCTTTATTTTTATTTTAAATTTTAAAAAACACTGAAGATAAACAATATTGGTGCACTCAAATCAAGTTGCTGAAGCACACTTCTCCAAAATGAAATAGCTATTTGTCTTAGTAATTAACTACATCATTTGGGGTTTGATGCAGGAAACAGAAACTGCTTTAGGTATTTTAAACAGAAAGGGATTTAATGCAGGAAATTAAGAGCTTGGAAAATTAGTGAGAAGGCTGGAGGTGGGGATGCCAAGGGACACTGGGGAGGCAGCTCAGTGGCCAGATACCACTACAGCATTTCTGGTGCTGCAGCTGCCACCACTAACCCTTGACCCAGAAGCTGCTGACCCAACATGGGAATATGTCCCTTGTCACTCATCTCCATGACCTGACTTAACAGAAGAAACAGGAGCAGTAGTACAATCTTGCTGAAGAGTCAATATGACATACACTTTAGAAGACCAATCTACAGCATGTGCCTACTTTGTTATATAAACTTAAAACAGAAACTTACAAATCTAATTCAACTCCTGTATGAGAACATTTTAGAAACTAATACTCTGTGCTGTCAAAATAATGTTTTAGTTTGAAAAATAACTAATCTAACACAAAAGATCAGTTTATCAGGTCAGACATTCACAAATCAAGAATCTTCCCCAATGTCCAGCTTTACTAATTATCTTGGAAAGATATAAGCAATCAAAAGGCACAAGTGAAGCACAGGACAGGTCAGGTCTGGAACTTTGATGGAGGCTTCCAGTGACTTTCTGTACACACACACACACACACACACACACACACACCCTGATCAGGTGAAGTCTTTGAAGTATGCAGGTTGCCTCACATAGCAGAGAACATTTTGGTTGCAAAATATCTCCATTGTATACACCAGATGGTTACCTAATTTATGTGACATTTTCTAGGAAATTCGTAGGTCTTGAGTTTGTTTACCTTAACCCTAAACCAGTTCATCCTACTAAGATGATATAATGCTGTCAATACAAACTCCCTTCCTGAGAAATATCAAGAGTATACTTAACAAGAGGTTCAGCTTGTTTGTAAAGAAATAAGACCAAGTTTAAACCACCTTTGCAAAATTGTGACAGTAAGAAATATGACATAGTTGACTCCATCTTGCTTCTGATTTCCAAGCTGTCCTTGGTTATTTCTGGATGTAGGCCAACCTAAGTTAGGGAATAATTAAGTTTATGGTTTAAACTTAAAGCAAAGATTGTAACAGCCCCTCCCAAAACTAAACCCCTCTTTGTAAAACTAATGAAAGGCATCAAGGTTAGGATTATGAGAGAGGCCTGAATTCTGATAAGATAAGCATAGTTTATATAATCCCTTACTGCTCAGGGGTCCTGTGACCAAAGGTCCTGTGATTTGTGACTTTCTCTAGTTGCTGCTATAGATAACATCACTATTGTAGAACCTAAGATTGGCATTCAAGGTATCTTTCAGACCGACCCTACCTGGACTCATAACTTGTGACTCAGCTGATCTATGGCCCCACCCAGAGGTGGACTCAGTGCCTGAGGACTATTTTCCGTACCCCTATGAGTTCATCCCTGACCAATCAGAAGCACTCATTCCCTAGCCCCCTCCCACCAAATTGTCCACAAAATCCCTAAGCTCTGAACCTTCAGAGAAACTGATTTGAGACATAACTCTAGTTCCCCAGCATGGGTCAGTAGGCCGGACTCATGTCAATTAAACTCTTTCTCTAATGCAATGCCATGGTCTCACTGGATTGATTTTTTTGTGTGTGTGCAGCAAGAAGGAAGAACCTGTTGGGTGATTATAAGGTTATCAACATTCTTTTTCCCCCTGCAGAAGTACCCTTTGATACTTGGGAATGAAAAGAGAAGGAGGTCACAGACCCACTATTTTAAGTCTGTCCTCCCCAATATAAAACCTACAGAAAAGTTTATACTGGGGAGTTCATATTTTATAAATATAAAAGTTTGTATTTTAAATTATTAAAAATAATTTATTCTATTAAATAAACTCACTTAGATTCACTATTGATAATATTTTATATCATCTCTCTCTAATATCTGCATATATTTATATATCTCAGGTTAGAGTCCCCTAAAACAGATCCTGAGGTGAGAATCTGGGTAGAAGTGATTTGTTAAAAATATGATCAGAGAGGGAAAAGGAAAAAAAATTGGTGGGGGCAGGAAGAAGTTAAATAAGTGTGTGATTTCAGGTGAGTTGAGCCTTACCCTAATCCTGTGTAGCTTTCTGATACCACAGTGGCAGAATGTTAAAAGAAAATGCACAGAGAAGGTGGTGACTAGACACACAGAAATAGTAAAATGAATCTAAGAGGATATGAGCAGAGTATTAATAATGTCAAAAAAAAGTTTGTGTGTGTGTGTGTATGTGTGTCGACATATACTGCACATATCCTTTTATTTTTTGGTGAACCATTTGAAAGAAAGCTGTAGGCATCCTTGACACTTTACCAATAAATGCTTCTGCTTTTACCGCATATTCTAAATAACCTACATAACCATGATACCATGATCACATTCAAGAAATTTCACATTATGATCTAATAGTAATCTAATATATAAAATCCATATTCAAATTATCCCAGTAATGTTTTTTGAACTTTTTTCTGATCTAAGATCTAATCAAAGATTGCACATTTCATTTAGTTGTCATATCTCTTTAGACCACTCTAACTTGCATTAGATTAGTTCTGTCAACTCTTTTTGTCTTTTATGAATTTAATAGTTTTGCAAAGCCCAGGCAAGTTGTTTTGTAGAAGGTTCCACAGTTTATATTTGTTGGATTGTTTGCTCACAATCAATGCAGGTTAAATAATTTGGGAACAGTACAAATAGGTGATATTTTGTTCTTTTCAGTGTATCATATCAGGAGATATATAATGCCAGCCTCCCCAAAGTTGGTGGTATTAAATTTTGTCAGATGGTTGAGATGTCTACCAGATTATGACACTCCGAAAGTATGATATAACATAGCAATTTTAGAATTTCTTCTCCATATCACAATCCTTTCTCACCTCTCTTACTGACAATGTCTTCATCAATTTCTAGTTCTCCAGACACATAGTTTTGAAGTCATCAAAAATTAGCAAAAACCAAAACCCTTTTCATCTAAGCCTACACACTTATCATCTGTTCTCTTGCTAATCCTAAGTTTTGCTTTTGCTTTCTTTTTGGTGATATTCTTTTCTCTCCATTATACAACCACAATACTGGTTTATTCCTTAAAATTTTATTCTATTAACTCTTGGAAAAATGTATAGGCCACACTTATCTTCCATCACCACACCACCTTCTACCCTTTTTGGTTCCATTCTGTATGTATTCAATAATAATGTTAAATTTTCTTGAAGGTATTTAGCTGTTAATGTGGTAGCTATAAGAAACTGATATGTCATAGTCTTTGTCTTAAGTGTAGTTGATGTGAAAATTATCTTTCAAGTAAAACTAAACTTTAATTGTGAGATTTCATGCTATTCCTCAGTTTCACCTACTATATCTGTATAAGTCAGGGTTCACTAGAGGGACAGAACTAATGGGATATATAACACATATGTCTGTATATATACATATACATATATATAAAGGGCAGTTTATTAAGTATTATAAACTTAATACATGTATATATATATATGTATATATACACACACACACACATATAAAGGGGAGTTTATTAAATATTAACTTACACTATCACAAGGTCCCAAAATAGGCTGTCTACAATCTGAGAAGCAAGGAGAGCCAGTCTAAGTCCCAGAACTAAAGAACTTGGAGCTTGATGTTTGAGTTCAGGAAGCATCTAGCACAGGAGAAAGACGTAGGCTGGGACACTAGTCTAGTCTTGCCTTTTCACGTTTTTCTGCCTGTTTCATATTCGCTGGAAGATGATTAGATGGTGTCCATCAGATTAAGGGTGGGTCTGCCTTCCCCAGCCCACGGACTCAAATGTTAATCTCCATTGGCAACCCGCTCACAGAAAGACACACCCTGGATTAATACTTTGCATCCTTCAATCCAGTCAAGTTGACACTCAGTATTAACCATCACAAGTCCACCCCTTGTCAACACGAACCCATACACACCTCCTGAGATCATACATAATCTTTAAATACAGCAATGAAAACGTCATAATTATGCATAACATAATACAACTATTCTTCATACAACCAGAAACACACCAATCCCTAACCCGAATACTATTACATAAATTTAACAATACTTAAATGCTAATGTGAAGTCAATAAATCTTAGGTCACATGATAAAGGACAGAGAAAGGAAATAAAATGGTGATATTTTTATAGTATAAATGTGTACACACACAAACATATTTTTAACAAAAGAAGGAGGAACTACTCATGACAGTTACCGTCTTCATTTCTATAGCTGGTCACCTGGTCGTAGCTGGTATTGATGACTACCTTCTTCTACTACCCATTCTGTGTTCCCTTTGCCTTCAACAAGCACCTTAGCAGGTCGTGTTTTTTTTTTTTTTTTTTTTTTTTTCGTGGTGGAATGACCCAAACCTTCATTCCTGAAAGGTCTGGGTCATTTGTACTCCTGCCTGGATTGGGCTGTTGCAGTTTCCTACTGACCTTGATCACAAGGCATGGTAATAACAAGAGACGCCCTAATGGGTCTTCTGTATTCCATGCATACTCTTCTTTACCTCCATTATAGAGTAGTAGACTAATTTCATCTTGATACTCTGGGTCAATCACCCCAGCCAACACTGTCACTCGCTTCTTAGCTGGTTGACCTAGTGGCAGGAGGAGCCCAAAGTGTCCATGTGACATTCTTAACTTCCAGTTTACTGGAACTATTATTGTGTTTCCTGGTGGCAATGTTTCTCCCTCTGGAACTAAGACCTCTAGTCCAGTAGGATGTAATGTAGAATAGGAAGCAAAAGTTTTGCTAATGGATCATTAGGGGTGATGGTGAGTGGTGCCACTTCCACTGATTTCTGGACCTGTGAATCCTGGCTATAGGAGAAATAGTATTGTATATTGGACACTGATTCAGAGCATACACAGCCTTCTGGAGAACCTTGCCCCAGCCCTGCAAAGTATTGTCACCTAGTTGGTGTTTTAATTGTGAGTTCAAAAGGCCCTTCCACTGTTCTATCAATCCTGCTGCTTCAGGATGATGGGGAACATAGTAATACCAGTGAATTCCATGAGCATAAGCCTATGGCTGCACTTCTTCAGCTGTAAAGTGAGTGCCTTGGTCAGAGGCAATGCTGTATGGAACAGCATGATGGTGGATAAGGCATTCCATGAGTCCACAGATGGTAGCCTTGGCAAAAGCATTGTATGCAGAATAGGCAAACCCATATCCAGAGTGTCTATTACATTGAGGACAAATCTCTGCCTTTTCCATGATGGAAGAGGTCCAATATAATCAACGTACCACCAGGTAGCTGGCTGATCACCTCGAGGAATGGTGCCATATCAAGGGCTCAATGTTGGTCTCTGCTGCTGGCAAATTGGGCACTCAG
This sequence comes from Cacajao melanocephalus, assembly GCA_963573385.1. Lineage (NCBI taxonomy): Eukaryota > Metazoa > Chordata > Mammalia > Primates > Pitheciidae > Cacajao > Cacajao melanocephalus. The sequence goes on along the minus strand of CAUYLG010052294.1, from coordinate 6,083 downwards.
CAGTCACTGTACCCAGGTCAGCCTTGGTGAGTGGAAGTCCATATTGCTGACCCCATGCGTAACCTCCATCCCTGCCACCATGGCCACTTTGTTCATTGGTCCATTGGGTGATGACAGGGGTAGCTGGGGAAAGAGCTGAATGGTGTCCACAGAATGGGTCATTCTATTCACTTGATTATTAGAATCCTCCTCTGCTGAGGTTACCTGTTGGTGAGCACTCACATGGGGTACAAATCTCTTAAGTTTTTGGCCACTCAGAAAAGTCCATCCATATACCTCTTTCTCAAGTATCTTTGTCACTAATTTTCCAATCATGCTTCTTCCAAGTCCCTGTACCATCTAGCCAAACCATTGGCTACAGCCCACGAATCAGTAAATAATTGCACATCTGGCCATTTCTCCTTCCATGCAAAGTGCACAACCAGGTGCACTGCTCGAAGTTCTGTCCACTGGGAAGATCTCCTTTCACTACTGTCCTTCGGGGATGTTCTAGAAAGGGGCTGAAGTGCTGCAGCTGTCCACTTTCAGGGGGTGCCTCTGTATTGTGCAGAACCATCTGTGAACCAGGCCCTAGTCTTTTCTTCCTCTGTCAACTGATCATAGGGAACTCCGCATGAGGCCATTGGGGAGAGAAGGCAGGGTGGCAGGAGTGGAGAACATGGGCTTTTGAGCCGCTTTCTCATGTAACTTACTTGTGCCTTCAGGACCTGCTTGAGCCAGATCACGTATATACTACTTTAATTTGATGATAGATGCTGCTGTGCATGACCTATTTTATGGCTAGATGCATTAGAAAACACCCAGTTCATGATAGGCAGTTCAGGTCACATGCGTACTTGATGACCCATAGTCAAACGTTCAGTTTCCACCAAAGCCCAGTAATGGGCCAAGAGCTGTCTCTAAAGAAGAGAGTAGTTATCTGCAGAAGATGTCAGGGCCTTGCTCCAACATTTTAGAGGCCTCTTCTGTGATTAACATATGGGGGCCTGCCCAAGGCTCCAAACAGCATCCCTATCTGCCACTGACACCTCAAGCACCATTGAGTCTCCTGGGTCATAGGGCCCAAGTGGCAGAGCAGCTTGCACAGCAGCCTGGACCTGTTGCAGAGCCTTCTCCTGTTCTGAACCCCACTCAAAACTGGCAGCCTTTCTGGTCACTCGATAAATGGGTCAGAGTAACACACCCAAGTGAGGGGTGTGTTGCCTCCAAAATCCAAATAGGCCCACTAGGTGTTGTGCCTCTTTCTTGGTCGTAGGAGGGGCCAAATGCAGCAACTTATCCTTTACTTTAGAAGGAATATTTTGGCAGGCCCCATACCACTGGATCTCTAGAAATTTTACTGAGGTAGAAGGTCCCTGAATTTTAGCCAGATTTATTTTCCATCTCTGGCACACAAATGTCTCACTACTAAGTCCAGTGTTTTTGCTGCTTCTTGATCACTGGATCTAATCAGTACAATATCATTAATGTAGTGGACCAGTGTGATATCTTACAGAAGGGAAAAGCAATCAAGTTATCTCTGAATAAGAGTATGACACAAAGCTGGAGAGTTGATATACTCTTAACCTATACAGTAAAGGTATATTGCTGGCCTTGCTAGCTGAAGGCAAATTGTTTCTGGTGGGCCTTATGGACAGGAATGTTATTTACCAAGTCAATGGCTGCATGCCAGGTACCAAAAGATGTGTTAATTTGCTCAAGCAATGAAACTACATCTGTTACAGCAACTGCAGTTGGAGTTACCACTTGGTTAAGCTTATAATCCACTGTCATTCTCCAAGATCTATCTGTCTTCTGCACAGACCAAACCAACCCTGTGTCTTTCAAGTCCTTGATGGTGGCACTAATCGCTGCAATTCCTCCAGGGATGCAATATCGTTTTTGATTTACTACTTTTCTAGGTAGAGGCAGCTCTAATGGCTTCCATTTGACTTTTCCCAGCTTAATACCCCTCACCCCACCTGTCAGGGAGCCAATGTGGGGGTTCTGCCAGCTGCTAAGTATGTCTATGCCAATTATGCATTCTGGCATGGAAGGAATGACAGCAGGATGAGTCTGGGGACCCACTGGACCCACCAGAGACACTGTAAGTCAGACTTGAGCTAAAACTCCATTAATTACCTGACCTCCATAAGCCCCTCCTTTAACTGGAGGACCACAAAGACATATTGGGTCCTCTGGAATCATCATCAATTCAGAGTCAGCATCCAGTAGTCCCTGAAATGTCTGATCATTTCCCTTTTCCCAGTGCACAGATACCCTGGCGAAAGGCTGCAGGTCTCCTTGGGGAAAGATAGGAGAAAGATTCACTGCATAAATTGTCAGTAATGTAGTGGAATCCTTCCTTAAGAGGACCTAGCCTCCCCTTCATTCAAGGGGTTCTAGGTCTGTAAACTGGCTCAAGTCTAGAAATTGATTGAGGGGCCACAATTCTCTGTTTTTATAGTTCAAATTAGTCTTTTGTTCATTCTACCTAGAAATTTTCTGGTTATAAAATTACATAGGAATGCAGTATGCTTTCAGTTTCACTTCTAGGGACACCATGATTAATTAGCCAATGCCAGAGCTCTACATGAGTCAGACTATTCTGATTGCTGCTTTGCCTCTGCTGTCCATTACCATAGCTACACTCATCTTGTCTTTGATGGTTGAGTGCTGCCACTTGGCGCCTGCCACCTTGGGATCCAATTATTCCCATTGTATTTAAATTTTACAGTTGAGTGACTGTGGTTCCCACTGTCAGATCTGACATACAGAAAAGAGGAATTACAGAGATGCAGGTGCTGCCTTCACAAATCCATTTTGCAAGGCATTGGTCAAGGTTATATTTCTGGACCCTCCCAGCTGGAATGAGTAGGTCTGAAGTGACTAATTCACTCCACCATCCCAATCTCCCTAAGCCTTGGGTCCCTTCCACTACCTTAAATCAAGGGAGACCAGACATTTCCAGCTTGCTCACAGTGAGCCATCTTTTAGTCCATATTTCAGCTAACCAAGCAAATAAACTCTTAGAACCTTTTTTAACTCCCTGAGCTGTAACATTAAAAGCAGAGTCCCTACTTAGTGTGCCCAAGTCAATAAATTCAGCCTGATCCAACTCTGTTTCTTCCACCATTACCCCATACCCTTAATATCCACTCCCGTGCCTGTCCTCCAGATTTCTGCTTAAGTAAATTAGAGAACTCAAACGTTCATGTGTAGCACATCTCCTCGTGGGTCACACTCCCTACCTTACCTCCAGGGGCCCACTGGTACTTTAGTCTAGTTATAGGTCTAGAAACAAGCAGGGGTGTTGAGGGTGGCTCCTGAGGAAAATCAACATTACTTTGCCTGGCAACTGCCTCAGGAGAGGCTGTCACTGTTGCCTCAGGCAGTGCAGGGTTTATTTCCTCAGACAAAGGTGGAAAGGCTGATGGCAGCATGGGTTGGGGAGGGAATGTTGGTACTACTGGGGATGGGGAAGCTGTTCCTGCTGACAAAAAAGGTTCATCAGAGTTTACAAACTTAGTGTACCCAGCTTCATCAGGATCTTTTCACACATCCCCATGCCAAGTTTCAGGGTCCCATTCTTTTCCAATCAATGTCGTCACTGTAATAGTAGACACCTGGTGAGGCTGTACATGCATCTTTCAGCCACTCATATGACAAGAGCTTGTCTGTTTTTCCACTATTTCAGCTCTTTCTCTACAGGAGATAAGGCTTGAATTCAAGGCAATCTTAGCAAATTCGAAGCTCAGTATCTGCTTCTGAAGCTCAGAGACAAAAGCCCTGAATTCATCATTCTCTTTCATCACTTTGTCCACTGAACTTAGGAGCAACCAACCAGCTTCATTACATTTCTTGGTTCTCCAAATATGGACAAAGGTATTATGTATAGAGTCATTAAACTCCTTGCCTCTCACAAGTGGTGAATCAGAAGTGTCAAATGCACTTATTTTGCATAACTCTCTAAACAGTTCATGCCAAGTACTATCGGTGTTCTTCATAGTATTAGAGGTAGAGTCCTTAGCATTTTGGGGTCTAATCATATTAAGCAGCCAAGTCCAGAAATCCCAAAACCAACAAAATAACTCCATCCTTCATATTCTGTTCCACTAGATCCACTCCTGGTACCAAAATCTGTATTATTCAGTGTTCTCTCTCTCTATGTATATATCCTTTAGTTGTATCGCTCTAGATATCATGATCATGTAAGTTAATACTTAATAAACTTCTATATACACACACACACACACACACACACACACACACACCCCTATATATACAAGGTCACAAAATAGGCTATCTGCAAGCTGTGGAGCAAGGAGAGCCAGTCCAAGACCCAGAACTGAAGAAACTGGAGTCTGATGTTTGAGGGCAAGAAGAATCCAGCACGGGAGAAAAATGTAGACTGGGAGGCTAGGACAGTCTCTCCTTCACATGTTTTTCCACCTGCTTAAATTTGCTGGATGCTGATTAGATGGTGTCAACCAGATTATGGGTGGGTCTGCCCTCTGCAGCCCCCTGACTCAAATGTTAATTTACTTAGGCAACACCCTCACAGACACACTTTGTATCCTTCAATCCAGCCAAGTTGATACTCAGTAATAACCTTCACATTATCCAACTAAAATTTTAATTTACCTCTGCTCTAAAAAGAGAGAGCTATCTCCTATTGTGTAGATCTTGATCGGTGCTCTCCTATTTCATTTTAACTTTTTTTCTATCCCAAGGAATTTTTGCATTTTTATCTTAATTATCCTTAAATCCTGTGTTAGTTTGCAAGAGCAGCTGTAACAAAGTACCACAGACTGAGTGGCTTCAACAACAGAAACTGATAATCTCACAATTCTAGAGGACATCGAGTCCAAGATCAAGGTGTCATCTGAGTTAATTCTTTCTGAGGCTATGCAGAAGAATCTTCTCTATGTCTCTCCCATATCCTCTGGTGATTTGTTGCTAATCTTTGGCATTCCTTAGCTTATAGAAGCATTACCCTTTACCTCCCTTCAGCTCCACCTAGCATCCTTCCTGTTTATGTCTCTTTCCAAATTTCCTCTTTGTAAATAAAAGAACACCAGCCCATATTGGATTAGGGGCTCACCCTATTCCAGTATGACCTCATCTTAAGGAATTATATTCAATGACCCCATTTCCATGTAAGATCACATTTCGACATACTAGGGGTTAGGACTTTAACACATAAACTTTGAGGGAAAGACAAAATTCAGGTCATAACAAACCCTTATATGAACTCTTACTGTATGCCAATATATGAGCTATTACCTTCTACTTCTTTGATGTAGTTAAAACATTGTTTATAATGTCTTTCTTATTTAATCCCATCTAGTTCTTTTGATTTAAAATATCTCACTAAAATTTCTTTCACACCTACCATCTGCTATCATAGTAAACCTGGATCCTTACTTATGTCTATAGGCACTGATTGTGCTTATATACTAAGTGGGTGCCATTCATTTTTCAACTGAAGGGAACTCATTTCATGTAACAACAGTTGTGGTTGGATCTGGGACCTCAAATGACAGCAGCAGGATACTGCCTCTCTCGGCTTCCACAATCTAATTTCTCCCTGCTTTGATTGCATTTTCAGACATAATTTTTTTCCGTGTAGCCATTTGACATGGCCAGGTTGTATTGTTACCCTACAAACTGACCAATCCCAATGGAAATAAAATACATGTTCATTTCTGAAAGAGTTCTGTGGGCTTCTGTCCCTGCATCCCATTGTTCAAGAAGAGGGCCGGGCATGGTGGCTCAAGCCTGTAATCCCAGCACTTTGGGAGGCTGAGGTGGGCAGATCACGAGGTCAAGAGATCGAGACCATACTGGCCAACATGGTGAAACCCCGTCTCTACTAAAAATACAAAAATTAGCTGGGCATGGTGGCGTGCGCCTGAGGCAGGAGAATTGCTTGAACCCGGGACGCAGAGGTTGCAGTGAGCTGAGATCGTACCACTGCACTCCAGCCTGGCACCTGGTAACAGTGCGAGACTCTGTCTGTCTCAAAAAAAAAAAAAAAAAAAAAAAAAAAAAAAAAAAAAAAAGTGTTTTAGAGAGCTAGATATAAAAAAAAATTTAACCTG
>CAUYLG010052293.1:0-26393 GCA_963573385.1 Cacajao melanocephalus | reverse complement strand
TGTGTGTTTTTTCTTTTCTGTTTGTTTTGGCTTTTTTTATATTTCATGGGAAACTTATCAAATTAAAATAAAAAAAAAAAAAAAAAAAAAAAAAAAAAAAAAAAAAGAAAGAAATGTTTTTATATGTTAATGACCACACACACACAGCGCCAGTATATGAGCAGCTGAGGATGAAGAGAGGCAAAGCAAAGAGCCCAGCTCAGCCGCAGCAAAGCAACAATTAGCTGGAGACAAGTGGCAGCTGTCCCCTTCAGCTGTGGGCTATGTGGTCACCAGGTTGCCTTGGACCCACCACACACTCCATGAATTTATGGCTTCTGCCTGGCCGCTGTTAGTGCTAGAGTTCCCAAGCTCAGGAATAAGAAATACACAAGCTGAACAATCAACCTTTGCTTAACTAATCATATTAGTTTCCTTTACTTGTTGTCATAAATTACTACAAATTTGATAGCTCAAAATAGCACAAACATTATCTAACAGTTTCGCAGGTGAGAAGTCTGACATGGGTCTCATTGGGCTAAAAATCAAGGTGTCAGCAGGGCTATGTTCCTTTCTGGATGCTGCATGGGATAATCCATTTCCCTGCCTTTTCCCGCATCTAGAAGCTCCCCACATTTCTTGGCCTGTGACTGCTTTCTCTATCCTCAAAGTCAGCAACACAGCACCTCTCTCTGGCCCTGCTTCTGTTCTCACATCTCTTTCCCTGACTGTCCTTTTCTGCCTCCCTCTTCCACTTATGGGATTCTTGAAATTACACTGGGCCCACCCACATAATTGAGGATACCCCTTCTCTTGCCAATTAGTGATTTTAATTCCTCTTTGCCACATAAGGGACCATTGACTGGTTCCAGGGATTAAGACATGGCCATCTTTAAGAGGCCATCAATTCCTCCTATCACATCAATCAATCAATGTGTATTTCACAAATTAGGAAAGAAAATGTAAAGCATGTGCTTTTTGGTTTATAATATATGGACTCCTAAAAAATGAGTTGTTGTTTGTAAAGCAAATTAAAACTGAAAGGTATTAAACCGAAGGAATCTATGGTAAACTATTCTGTAAAGATATTAATTTCCTAACATCTTGTTTTATGAATCCAGATTTTTGGACATTTACTTAACGTGGGGCTAAGGCTTAAGTGTGGGTAAAACCATCATTTTTTCATGCATTTATTTATTTATTTTAGAGACAGCATCTTTTTCTGTCGCCCAGGCTGGAGTGCAGAGGTGCAATCATAGTTCACTGCAGCCTCGAACTCCTGGGCTCAAGTGATCCTCCTGCCTTGGCCTCCCAAAATGCAGGGATTATAGGTGTGAACCCCCTGCCTATTCTATTCAAGTATTTTGAGAATGCATGGGAAGGGAAATGCAGTCAAAAACTATACAACCATATTCTGATAATCCACACAGAAATGTAACGTTCACACATACATTTCTGAACCTGATAACTCTGGTAGAAAATATATTGTAATAAAACCTTGAGTCTCATTCAGCTGGTGAGCACTGATAGTATACTGGTTAAGATCACAGGCTGGATAAAGAAAATGTGGCACATATACACCATAGAATACTATGCAGCCATAAAAAAAGGACGAGTTCATGTCCTTTGCAGGACATGAATGAAGCTGGAGACCATCATTCTCAGCAAACTAACACAAGAACAGAAAACCAAACACCACCACATGTTCTCACTCATAAGTGGGAGTTGAACAATGAGAACACATGGACACAGGCAGGGAAACATCACACACCAGGGCCTGTCGGGGGGTAGGGGGCAAGGGGAGGGATAGCATTAGGAAAAATGCTTAATACAGATGACGGGTTGATAGGTGCCACAAACCACCATAGCACATGTATACCTATGTAACAAACCTGCACGTTCTGCACATGTATTTTTTTTTAAAAAAGAGCATAGACTCTGACATCAGCCTACCTAGGTTCAAATCCTACCTCTGAAAACTTGGAGCTGTGTGACCTTGGGTTAATTACTGAATTTCTCTGAACTTCACTTTCTATATCTGCAAACTAAGAATAATTAGCAGTATCTATTGCATAGGGCTGCCATGAGAATTAAATGAGATAAAGAATATAAAACACCCAGTATGGTGCCTGGTACATATTAAGTCCTCAATAAATGGGTTCTCTCATTATCACCACTTGCTGAGGCCCATGCTTAGGTGCAGGAGATATACAGGAAGCATCCTACAACTTGGACTCATTATTTTCAGGGCTTGAAAATGAAAGCAAGAACAGGACATGATCACCAAAGGGAAGGAAGCAGGCAAAATATTAAATTAAGATAAAATTTGAGTCTTCCCTTGGTAGATACCCATGGTTTCTACTTGCAGCCTGTGTGAAAGATAGAATGACCTTCAATACTTAATGCAAGTGTGAATCGTCCTCAGAAAACCACATGATCTTATATTAAATATCTGAAAGAACAGTTATATTTGGTATCAGAGCATAATTTGTTTTTTTGCTCAGAATCCTCATGTAGCTTGTTTTCCTTTTGGATTTTAATGGCTCTTTACAGCCTCCCAAATAAGTGAACCTCATGTCCAATGTGTTCAAGGCTCTGCACAATGTTATCCTTTTTAAAAGAAAAATTATCTATGTATTTATTTTTGAGATACAGTCTCCATCTGTTGCTCAAGCTGGAGTACAGTGATGCCATCTTGGCTCACTGCAACCTCCATCTCCTGGGCTCAAGGGATTTTCCCACCTCAGCCTCCTGAGTAGTTAGGACTACAGGTGTGTGCTATCATGTCTGGCTAATTTTTGTATTTTTTTTTTTTTTTTAGAGATAGGGTTTCACCAAGTTGTACAGCCTGGTCTCGAACTCCTGACCTCAAACAATCCACCCCCCTCGGCCTCCCAAAGGAGGAGGGACTACAAATGTGACCTACTGCACCCAGTCCAATTTTATCCTTTTCAACGTTTCAACTTGTATCTCACATAAACCCCTTATGCAAACTCACTATCCTGCCAAACTACAGAACTTTCTAGTTAGGCTGTTCTGACTGCACTAAAGTACTGCTTTGTATAGTAGCTAAAGTAGTATATTTCTTGTCAAGTCTACAGGCTGAAACCAGGGACACCATCTTAGATATCTACATATTTCCCCATAGTGACTAATATGTAATAAGTACCTAATTAATATTTGCTAAAGAAATGTATTACCTGTCCTTCTACTCATTAAGATCATTTTTACAAATGAACCTTTGATGCCCTTTTTTTCAAAGCTATTTTCCTCATTCAACTGACAGCCTCCTTTTTAAACATCCTGATTCACCAGATAATCATTACATTTCTTTAAAAAGTTGCACTTCTAAATTTATCCTGATGTTTCAGATTTTTAAAATTCCATACGTCTGTGAGAATCCTCTCCTTAAAGCCTTATTTTATTTTATTTTATTTTATTTTATTTTTGCTAGGGCTCTTTATAAAATAAATATTGTTTCCAGACAGGCTACTTATACCAATATCCTTAAAATGATGGAATAATATAATAACTACTTCCTACCTTCATGGTTACTGTGATGGTGCTATTAACATTTGCTTTATGCAACCAGCCTTGTTTTATCACACCACCCTTCTGAGAACATAAAGAAGATGAGTCCTGAAATAGAATAAAAATTATCAGTAAAACAACAGCCAGTCTGCCATCTAGTTAGCCAAACATTTAGGGGCACAGAACGAGGCCCTGCCCCATTTCCTAATTAAAACATAAAGTCTCCTCTTCCCTGTGAGGATTTAAAACAGTTGACTGTAGAATGAAAGGCTCTGTGCTATGCACACCGTAGGCACTCAGTATTTACTGAATGGTATGGGCTCTCTTCTGGGAAAGTCTTCTGCATTATGTAAACAGTCGAAATGCACCTTGAAATGTCACAGACATCCGCGCCATCTGTCCCAAGAGAAATCTATCAGGCAGCAGAGTCCAGATGAATCACCATTCCACACGCCCAACTTGAGAAGAGTAACTCCACCAGCATGTCCCACAGGTGGGGGAACATGTTTATGTGCAAATCACAGCCCCTCTCACTTGATTTTTTCCCTAAACCCTACTTGGAAATACAGTAATTAAAAAAAAAAAATTAAAAAGCACTCAGTTGGAAAGCTGGCCACAGATCATTCCAAAACAATGATTTCCTTCATATTTTCTCAAGAAATTCCCTTTGAAATCTTTTTCAGCAAAGTGACCGTGAAGAAACTAGCACAGTTACCCTCACTATTGCCCCCATTCTTACCTCATCTTTCTCACAGTCTTCATCTATCTCAAATACATGATTAGGAATCTTTTCTGGTCTCAAAGATTTGCTGAAAATATAAGAGAACTGTCTTAGACAACAGAACAGACCAAGAAACAAACAAACACACACACAAAAAACAGAAACACAACAATAATGACAACAGATAAAGCAAGGTGAGCAGGCTTCTTTCTTTCACAAACAAGAAAAAGCCAAGACATCCTATTCCCCTTTCCAAAGTCAGATTCTCCCCTTTGAGTAAACTTACTGTAAGTTTTTGTTTCTATAAAGACTCCCACATACGTGGCCAGTAGCAAAGACATAGCTAAGCCCAGAAACTCAGTGAGGGCAGAAGTTGCTAAGGAACCTGTGCCAGAGCTGTTAGTGGTGGCAGAACCTTCTCCTTCCCTGGGTCAAAAAGCAGCACAGGCCAGGCACAGTGGCTCACGCCTATAATCCCAGCACTTTGGGAGGCCGAGGCAGGTGGATCACCTGAGGTCAGGAGTTTGAGACCAGCCTGGCCAACATGGTGAAACTCTGTCTCTACCAAAAATACAAAAAAAATTAGTTGGGTGTGGTGGCAGGTACTGGTAATCCCAGCTACTCAGAAGGCTAAGGCAAGAGAATCACTTGAACCTGGGAGGCAGAGGTTGTGGTGAGCCAAGATCACGCCACCTGCACTCCAGCCTAGGTGACATAGTGAGACTCCATCTCAAAAAGAAAAAAAAAAGTAACAGTATAATTCTGGTTCTTCCATTTGTTTGTTGTATGACCTTGGACTGGTCATTTTAGGACTCGGTTTCCTTTTTCTTTTTTTTCCCAAGGATCATGCCATCATATAGGACTCAGTTTTCATCTCTTGCAAAATGCTCTGAAAACTACAAAAAGCTATACAAATGTCTTATTCCTCTGCTATTTGTTCCAAAAACATTTCTCATATGACATCCTGTGAGGAATCAGTACTGGAGATAAGAAAATGGAGCGCTCAAACACGTTAAGTGACTAAGCCATGATCATCAAGCTAGTAAGTGGCAGAAATAAGATTTGAACCCCAACGGTCTGGCTCCTGGGTCAGTGTGCTCATGCCAATCCTTCAATTCAACTGAAAGAGATGCACTTTTTTTCAAGGGATGTCTGGGTTCATCAAACTGAACTAATTATCATCAAGCTTTTTTACTGACACTACTGGAAAATGCTCACTACATTATCCACCATCAGCCAAATTTTAGTTTATGATCAATACAGGTTCACTAAAGCCAAAAAGTGAGCTCTCATACATTTTGGAAAGCATTTCAAAAAGGAAAGTTAAAACTTATTGAATTAACGAAAACACTGAAGTTCACCAAACATGCAGGTTATTTGAAGTTTGGCTTTATTACAAATTATAACTGAACGGTTTCACAAGTGGTTTTAAAAATGTAAAAAAGCTTAATAATTCTCCTGCTGCATGTTTTCCTGGAATGCTAAACTTACCATGGCAACATTCGAAAGTCCCCAGAGAAGTCCTCATACTTGTAGTTTACCACATGCCAATCTGTGCTATAGGTTTTAATACACTGAAAGAAAATAGGAATCTTGAATTCGAAACATAGGAAAAGTACATATATATCCACTTTTTTAAAGTTTGGTACTATGCTGACAGGCTTTTTAAAACCATCTGGTGTAATCCCAGCACTTTGGGAGGCCGAGGCGGGCAGATCACCTGAGGTCAGGAGTTCGAGACTAGCCTGGCCAACAAGGTGAAACCCCATCTCTACTAAAAATGCAAAAATTAGCTGGGCATGGTGATGCACATCTGTAATCCCAGCTACTTGGGAGGCTGAGGCAGGAGAATCGCTTGAATCCGGGAGGCAGAGGTTGCAGTGAGCCAAAATTGCACCATTGCACTACAGCCTAGGCGACAGAGCAAGACTTCGTCTCAAAAAAAAAAAAAAAGACCCACCATTTGGGAATTATTGGTACTGGGATCTTCCTTTATGGATTAACTGTGTCTCTCTTACCCAGTTGGTGGCAATAAATCCCAATTCACATGCCCTTTGAATACTCTGACTCTCAGTCCAAAGAGTATTCAAATCCAAAAGAAAAACACTGAGGTCATATACACCGTGTAGAAATGTTTAAGCTTTATCATCTGCATCACATCATATAGACTTGTTATTTAGGCCAGTTATGTTAGTAATTTTATTTTACCTTTACATTAAAGGAAGATTAAATATTTTACATTTATTTATTTATAAATAGGTTACAAATATATACATATAAATACTGTGTGTGTGTGTGTGTATGTATATATATATATATATATTTTTTTTTTTTTTTCCTGAGATGGAGTCTTGTTCTTGCTGCCCAGGCTGGAATGCAGTGGCATGATCTCAGCTCACTGCAACCTCTGCCTCCTGGGTTCAAGTTATTCTCCTGCCTCAGCCTCCCAAGTAGTTGAGATTACAGGCACCCACCACCACACCCGGCTAATTTTTGTATTTTTAGTAGAGATGGGGTTTCACCATCTTGGCCAGGCTGGTCTTGAACTCCTGACCTCATGATCCACCCACCTCAGCCTCCCAAAGTGCTGGGATTACAGGTGTGAGCCACCGCGCCGAGTCAAATATTGTATATATTTTAAATACATGAAGAATATTCTTCTGTGGCCTCTGAGTCTCTTACCTCTTTGACAAATAAACTCTGGGCCCTCTTTTCAGCATCTTCTGGTACAGTGGACTGCACCGTTCTGCGCTGACGACCTATCACCGAGATCTAGAACACAAAGGACATTATTGCTGTAAGAACTGGCTTGGAAAATAGGAGTTTTTCTTTAAAAAAGTGCGTGTGAACTCACAGAGATATCTTCCATGGGAAACATAAGCAGATCTCTGAGGGGGTCGCTGTAAATCTGGGTTTTTCTTTGGGCGATAACATTCTCATAGTCCAGGGGCTCAACAATTTTGGCCTTTTCCTTTATAAGAGACAAAAACAAAGTTATTATAGTCAAATGTGCAAGAGTTAAATTCCCTTCTATGTACTAAAGATATATTACTTCACAAAAGAAGGGATTACTGATACTTTTAAGTACTTAATGGAGACACTTTCACAAGAGAAATACTCTTCACAGCTAGACACACACCCCAAACATATACATACACACACAGACATTCCCTTGCTAAAGATACAGAGTTCTGGCTGGGCATGGTGGCTCACACCTGTAATCCCAGTACTTTGGGAGGCTGAGGCATGTGGATTGCTTGAGCCCAGGAATTAGAGACCAGCTTGGGCAACATGGGAAAACACCATCTCAACAGAAAGTACAAAAATTAGCTGAGTGTGGTAGTGCATGCCTATAGTCCTAGTCCCAGCTGCTCAGGAGGCTGAGGCAGGAGGATCACTTCAGCCTGGGAGGTTGAGGCTGCAGTGATCCATGACTGTGCCACTTATACCTGGGTGCCAGAGCAAGATCCTGTCTCCAAAAACAAAACAACAACAACAAAAAAGTTCTGGAGAAATAGAATTGTGTTATTCTGCTTATCTGTGTACCTTCTAAAAATTACTGAATTTTAAGTAAAACAAAAAATGGTATACTTGGAAGTCTGCCTGTTGGTATTTACTGCATCTGCACTACTCTATGGGCAACTTTGGGGGAGAAAGTATCAACATTCATGTTCCTACCCTGTACCATGGACACTGTCCCATGGGCATACTAACTGCCAGCATATCTGGGGCAGGCATAAGTACTAGAAAGAGATGCTTGATCCCATGGGCAGGTTATGAAAAGGGGAGGTTCAAGCTGACAAAATCAGTGGATCCCTGCTGGACTTCTAGGCAAGCTGGTCATTGATAGTAGGGCCCAGCCTGAAGCTAAAGTAAGTAGAAGCAGGGTCAGTCATGCTAAGAAAGCCAGGATGTAACATAATAAGAATGATAAAGTTCACATTTACTGAGCCCTTTCTATATGCCAGGTACTGTGCTAAGCACGTTATGTACATTTTTTCATGTAATACTAATAGCAACCTATGAAACAGGTTGAATCATTATCCCCATTTTACAGATGAGGAGACTCTGGACCTAACTCAGGTTGAGTAACTTGCCTGCCTTTGTAACTGGAATTCAAACCCAGATCTGTGACTGCAAAGGCTCTGCTTTTTTTCCCCCTCAGAAATACATAAAGGCAGCTCCCATTTCTGTACACCCATGGGTGACCCTGCAGCTGTGTGTAGACATGCAACTGACCTCAACATCTATCATCACTAGTTTTCACTGTCATAAGACCCAATTCCCAAAGCCATATGAGGTGACCCTGACTTCTACCACTGGCCATCACTACTGTACATGCACCCACAGCTCATGCACCCACAGCTGTCACATGTGCACAACACCAGCCCTGACCCCTGCAACTGCAGGGGGGAGAAAAAGAAGAAAGAAATATACCAAGATTCTCATGTGCATGGTACTGAACTGGGAATGGGATCCCACTATTTACCTTCCTATCATTTTTTTCCTTCATTGAACTTACCACAATCTGATATATCATCTATTTCACCTCTCTGACTATTTGAGGGCAGGGATTTTCTTTTATTTGTTTACTGCTTTATTCACAGCACCTAGAATACCTGGCACATGGTAGGCATCTAGTCATTAATTACTGATGAACTTTGAGATACTCAATTTCAAGAAGAGCCATGTCTCAACACACTATTCTAAACCAAGCTGGGCAGATAGTAGTAATTTTTAATGATGATGTTTTATATAAAATTATTTCCTTAAAATTGTCTAATAAAAACTGTATTAAAAAACTCAAATGTAATTTATATTAAGACTTAATATTATAATAGAATTGGGATTATTCTTGTATTTGTGTACATAGTATCTTAAGTAATATCTAGTAACACTATATCCATAGAAGCCTTTGAGAATAGTTTTTATACATGGTTCACAACAGGTCACAGCTATACCCAATTTCCGTATCTGAAGGACATCTCAGAGTTTCCTGTAGAAGATTGCTTAGAGAGATTAACGTAAACCACTCTGACCAATGACGTCAGTGTTCAACAAGTCTAAAAGATCCTAACAAAGATATGCTTTATTTCAAGTCTTAAATTTGGATTTGTAGACCCATGTCTACAAAGATCAAAGCAAGTCGATCATTCCTCTCATGTCTGCAAATACTACTGTAAAATGAGTTGAAATAAAAGGAAAAAAATCCTGTTTGAGGAATTCAGATTTTCTGAAAGGAAAATCTGACTCCTTTCGGCCATACCTACTGTGTTTCCATGGACTCAAACAAAAGGAAACTGACTGCATCTTCTAGCTCTAACACTCACAGTCTGAGATCAATTTCTCAGAGAAGTTGAATGAATAAAGTCCTATCAAAGAAAGCAAGCTAGAGGCACTAAAAATAATCTAAGTCTTGCTTTTCGTGCCAACTATTTCCCTAGTACAGATTGTAAAAACAGTCCTCAAATTTCAATGTTTCACCTGTTGAATCTGTCAACTTCTCTGTACAATAATTTCACAAGTATGTACTTCAAGTATATTTGAAAAAGAAAAAAAAAGAAAATCCCCCTTCAGCTTTCTTTTTCTTTCTTTCTTTTCTTTTTTCTTTTTGTTTCTGAAATACAGTTTTGCTCTTGTTGCCCAGGCTGGAGTGCAATGGTGCAATCTTAGCTCACTGCAACCTCCGCCTCTTGGGTTCAAGCGATTCTCCTGCCTCAGCCTCCCAAGTAGCTGGGATTACAGGTGCCTGCCACCATGCCCAGCTAATTTTTCTATTTTTAGTAGAGATGGGGTTTCACTGTGTTGGCCAGGCTGGTCTTGAACTCCTGACCTCAGGTGATCCACCCGTCTCAGCCTCCCAAAGTGCTAGGATTACAGGCGTGAGCCACCATGCCTGGCCCTCCTTGAGCTTTCTAATGTAGCTCCAAATTAATATGGAAAGAATATGTCAAAATGAATCACTTGTTTATTTTTTTAATGTATGGGGTACAAAGTGGTGTTATGATTTTTAATACAATGTAGAATGATTCAATTAAGCTAATTATCTTATCTGTCACCTCAAATATTTAAAATTTCTTGTGATGAGAACATCAGAAGTTTATTCTTAGTGGTAAGATGTACAGTACTCAACTATTAGGTATATTCAGCATGCTATACTATTGCTCTCAAAAAAACCAAACTTACTCTCCCTGTTTAACTGAGACTTTGTATTCCACCATTGACCATCATCTCCCCAATGCCTCCAGGCCCCACCCTCTGGTAACCACCATTCTACTCTCTGCTTGTATGAGTTCGATTGCTTTAGACTTCACATATAAATGAGATCGTGCAGTATTTGTCTTTCTCTACTTGACATATTTCACTTAGTGTAATGTTCTCCAATTCCTGAATCACTTTTATTTAAATATATAGTGTATACCTTCTAAAAATGAAACACAGCTTGCCACATGTTTTGAAGGTCATATATTTATGTTATAGAAAACAAGGTTTCACTTTTCATTTAAAACTGATTAAACTAAGCATGCTGGGTCTTCACACCTACTTCCTTTGTCAGGGGTAGCTCAATTGCAGAAAAGTTAGGGTGGCTATTCTGGGTCCCACTAAGCTTCCCCTAATATAAGATTTAGGCCTGTGAATCAGGATTCATTTCTCCAAGAAGAAAGATGAGAAGGAACTCAACCCTACATTTCCCTTCCAGTAGGATTCAGTTATAACTCTGCAGGCATCAGAGAGAAAGAAAACCTTTGACCTATAAAATTATAATGATTTCATGGTGGCTCTGCCCAGCAGTCTCCATCATATCCCCTATCTAACTTTCCCATTCAGCTTTCTCATTCTATTATTAGACTTATACATAAAAGCTTCTGCCACACTCAAAGAGGGTCTTTCTTTCAGGTTTGTAATTTATCCTTTCTGCCAGTGTCCACACTGATTGGCCTACAAAGGTGCTTTTACATAACTCCAAAAACCCATTACAATAAATGGTACTTGATAAACATTCAAGTAATAGCAACTTCTATATAGTTCTGGAGTAGTGCTAAGTAAAAGGCAAAGGCATTTATGCAATCTGGAGAGAAGTGAGCATATGCTTCAGTCTTCTTTCTGTAAGTAGTGACAGGAAAACCGTCAACCTAAATTTGGAACCGACTCAGTTTTCACTGTGGGGAAAACAAAACAAAACAAAATTATTTTTTCTTGAAAGTTTTCATTTACTGACTCCTAAGCTTTCTTGAATAACTTGCTAATGTATATTTGTTAATTCATTTCAAGATCACTTTGCAATCTTAAGAAAACACTTTCATATACATTCTGTTACCAAATGCTTGTCAAGTAGACAATGAAAATACCATCATTTCCACTTTATACATCAAGAAACTGGCTTGGAGGGCTAAGTTCACCTGTCTACATTAGGAGCTGAACCAGGACTCAAACCCAGGTGTCCCAACTCCTGATGCTTTTTCTTTTCTTATTAATTTCCCAAACTCAACCTATTTATATATAATCCTCATATTTGCCATGCCATCTGTATTATCATTTACTTCATATTTTCTTCAAATCAGATATCTTCATTGAAAACATTTATTGAAAAAGAAAGCTTCATATCATCCCACAAAGAAGAATAAATCGCATTTTTCTAATCTCTAGTAAAATTAAAATGCTAATTTTGGTACCATGGTGTGGAACACAGTACGCTTTTCCATTGCTTACTCAGGCCACTAAGGACTAAATCTCAGTGAACTTTCTATGTGCAAACTCTACAAATGGGAAGAAATGCACAGCTCCATAAATTGAGATAACTTTATTTCTAATATAGGTGGAAAGGACAGACACCAAAAAAGGAAACTTGTCAGAATAGATTCAGTTGCAGTCCACTTCCTGGCACAAAGAAAAGAAACAATGGATCCTAACTGAGGGTCATTAACAGCATCACCACTTCGACTTTACAATTTTGTGGTGGTTCCTGTACATTCACAATACAGGATGACTGATCTATCATCATCATAATTCTATGTGTATAAATATAAAACCATGCTTGCAAAACTAAAATAAATACATAAAAATGTACATGCTTGCATATATTCAACCATCCAACCACTCAGGTAGCCAAAAGCACATTTGACTAGCGAGCATATTTATGTTATCATTAGAAATGTGTAAGACACAAGAAAAATCACATAGTATTTCTCTATAAGCAATGCAAAATGAGCCTGGGTTACTTCTGCTTAAATATCATACCAAAGGTCATGAGTTTACCGGTAAGTCTTTTACTATAGAAGCTAGTTTTCTTTAAGAATTCTAAGAATGTCTCTTCTGCAAGTCTGAAGTGAACACTGGCTTCACAGAATCTCTCCTTTATCACACTGGGAGGGATACCAGAAAGCAGGCAGAAAGCTTAGCAGGTAGGGCACAGGGCCAATTCAAAAACATCCCTGCGCCACCACTCCACCACTACCACCATCCCATCCTCCAAATTCAGTTTCAGCACAAGGAGGAACATGGCAACTACTGGTTTCAGAAAGAGAATGATGTAGCCCAAAAGTTCTTTTTGCAGTATTGCAGTCAGACTACAGCTTCAATGACATCTGAGCATTTTCTTATGAAAAATAACAGTCTTCAGATAGAAGTAGCACACTCAAAAAGAGGTGAGTCTCTCCTTCCCATCATTTCTCCACCGACTGCACTTAGGAATTTCTTCAGATCCCCTAGTCATTCAGCTCTCCTTTCCTCTCAGACATTTGTAGCAGAGGCTAGAGTGCTTTCTCCAGAGAGCATCTTAAAATACTTTGCACTCAAAATGGCCACTGGGGGCATGCCATTTCCGGCAGCACAGAAAACAAAGTGAGTTCAGCATAAAGATGCCATTTATTGAGTTCCTACTGAGGTTCAGGCCCTGTGCTAGCCCCTGGTAATGCAGAGGTGAAAAAAAAAAAAACAACAGACCTTGCCCTTGAGCAGTTCACAGTCTAGTAGGGAAGGCAGATAAACCCAAGATGTGAGAGCTGATCACAGACTGTTGTAACTTCTGTGCATCTATCATGCCCTCTGATAGCCATATCATCTTCCAAGAAAGGAAATGTACAAGCATGTTTGCACATGAAAGTGTGTGAGTTCATCTATTCCCCATTAGATCAATCAGAAGAATTTCACCATATCGGTTTATGTGGTCTCAGATCATTTCATCTTGCCTTCTAGTTTTATTCATAAACCCTGTAAGATCAGAGACTGGTAACTGTCAAGAGTGGTGCGTGACTATGAGGAGAAGCAAAAGTTGTGTTATGATTCACAGAAGTGAGAGATGGCACCACTGTAGACTAGAGACTTCTACAGGGGAACCTTATACAGCATGGTAACAATGGAACCAAAACTGTAAGGAATTTTTTTTTTTTGAGACAGGGTCTCACTCTGTTGCCCAGGATGAAGTGTAGTAGTTTGATCACAGCTTATTGCGGCCTCAAACTCCCTGGGTTCAGGCAATCCTCCCACCTCAGCCTCCCGAGTAGCTGGGTCTACAGGCACATGCCATATCAGGCTAATTTTTGTATTTTTTATAGAGATAAGGTTTCACCATGTTGCCCAGGCAGCTCTCAAACTCCTGAGCTCAAGTGATCCACCCACCACAGCCTCCCAAAGTGCTGGAATTACAGGCGTAAGCCACCATGTCCAGCCTGTAAGAAGTTTCTTCATAAGGTTCAAATAAAGAATACTTGACTTTATTATGACCCTGATTGTTCTAAATGTGACCATCTTTCACCAGCTCATCTCTTTGTCTCTTCCCCAATAGGAACTCTAGCTACTGAAGGAGCTTTGCATAACTAGTCTAATGATGATGTCGGGCAGGGGGGCAGGGGACATATTTTTAATTAGCGCAACTCAACTTGGCAAAATAGACATGAACATCTTTTCATAAAGATTATTTTTCGGGGAAAAACCTTGGCATAAGAATCTAAATACAAACTGCATTTAGGACACTGACCTTTCTTAAGGCAAACAGCTAAGGTTAAAGTCATACTTTCCCTGAGACCTGTGGGTTATGTTTATTACCAACCCACCCTTGTCTCACCTGATTCTTATGATAGCATAGCCTTCCCCAACAGCCCTTATTTTCTTTCCCATCTATTGTGGCATTTACTCATCTATAACGCTCCCTGGATACTTAACTGCTTTTTGGGTGGTTTACTTAGTCTCCTAGGCAGGATCAAAAACACTGGGTGGGTGGGGAAATGGTGCCTTGTATTTTCTCTTACCACTTGCATTAAGCATTGCTGTATACCTGGTTAAGCATTTTATACCTATGATCTCATTTAGTTCTCCCCCAAATCCTGTGAGAGATTATTTTATTATGCCCATTTTACAGATGAGGAAATTGAGACTTAGGCAGGCCCAGCGTCACATATTTGTGGAGCTGGGATTCAAATCTTTATCTGGTGGACTCCCGAGCCAGTGCTCTTAACCATGATCCACATAAACTTTTATGCATTGAACTTAACAAAAGCAAACCATTTTCTCAGCTCCTACCATATTTTATTTCCTTGAATGAACTTTGCATTTTAGGATTTTCTAAAACTTACTCACACTACGCTATCATTCTTACCAAAGTGAGATCTTGCCTTCTTATAGCCCCATGCTGCTGAACATGACTGGCTTAGAGAGCTTGTAATGTAATTGCGTAAGGAGTTTTGCATTTCTGAAGCTGTTGCTTCCAATTTAGCATTTGCCATCAATGAGTAAGGATTAGCACCTTAGGTCTTTTACTTGGGGAAAGGAGTTGGTAGATTCAACTTCAAGTGGTTAAGAATCAAATTACAAAAAAAAACAACGGTAGGCTATTGTCAAGGGACCATGTCTACTGCACCTCAATATCCTCCATACAACTGAGCAGAGAGCCCTGAGAACTACAAAGCCAGAAGCTTTTCTGTAGGGATAACCAGCTGAATAGTACAAAGAGACTGATCTTACACATATGCCTTCCAAGCCAAAATGGCAGCCCACAAGAAGGGCAAGTTGTTGCTGATGCTTTCAGAATTAAATTTTCAGTTCCCAGCTTTTATTTAGGAACAACAACTTACTGTTCTAAGAATCAGCGAAATATGTTGAAGACCTTTAAATCTAACATAGAAACATTGAGGAAAAATAAAACCCATTTTTCCCATAGAGTTTTAGCATAGGAAAGAAATTGTTTTAATTGCCAAATTATTTCCCTGTTCCAAGTCTATTTAACGATTTACAGAAACTGAAGAGCTATTTTTAAAAACTTACAAAGAACTTACTTTAAAAAATTCAAGAAACAAATAAGACTATACACTATGATTAGTTCACACTCAGTTAACAAATGTTTCTCATTACAGCCAGTTCAAATATTATGCAAATAACCTCAATTATCTACAAATGAATAAATAGAATTTTGATGAAATTTCTACCCTGAAACTCAATTTAGCCCAAACTTTACTCAGCAAACTGGTTGACAAGCAGGAAAACTGATTTGAATTCAATTCCTCCTGGTTTTTTGTCTTCACTCTGTGCTAATAAGCATTTAAATGACTCAAAAGTAAAACAAAAAGAGGTTTAAGAAATGAAAAGGAAGGCTTGAATAAATTGAGAAACTCCAAAGCGCCTTTTTAAAATTAGAATATTTTTTCTATTCTTTAGTACACCATTATTGACAGAAAGAAAGAATTTTGTCTTGGATATACATAATGACTTTCTAAAAAATCAAAGAATTTAACAAGTTCACAAAGACACATACAAATTATTGCAAATAATTCATTCCTGCAAGGAGAAATTAGATTGCACTCATTCTATGCCTATCAACTAACTTATTAGTTGGATCTTAGTGCTCACCTTAAACTTGTAAGAAATCTCTGACTTTTTCCAGAGTTTTATAAACAGAACTCTAACCTACTTTGCTTTCTTAAGCAGAAAAAACTGTAAAGTGCACAGGCATACTATAGGTATGTGGATTTAGCCATCTAAATCACTTACATTCCATAAAACATAACCTCCTAATAAGGTCCTGTTTGTATCATCTGAACACAGTAGCATAAACGTATTACATTAGAAAAGCTCAGTAATCTATAAAGCAACCACACATTATTTCCATACTGGATCTGACAATCTGTCTACCCATCCCATTAATTTGTTCTTGACAATGGAGTAAAGAGAACTGACGGACTCTAGTTTGAAAATCAACCTTGATAGGGGCAAAAATGCACCTTTCTACAAATGTTTTAGTTTTTCATAATCTATCATATTGAACCTACCCATTAATTGAAATTATCTCTACCTTTTTTGAGCCCATCAATATTTTAGGTTTATACAACTGCATAAGATAATATATTCTAAAAGCTAGTAAGGCCAGGTGTGGTGTCTCACACCTGTAATCCCAGCACTTTGGGAGACTGTGGCAGGCAGATCACCTGAGGTCAGAAGTTTGAGACCAGCCTGGCCAAAATGGTGAAACCCCGTCTCTACTAAAAATACAAAAATTAGCTGGGTGTGGTGGTAGGCACCTGTAATCCCAGCTACTCGGGAGGCTGAGGCAGGAGAATCGCTTGAACCCGGGAGGCGGAGGTTACAGTGAGCCGAGACCATGACATTGCACTCCAGCCTGGGCGACAAGAGCAAAACTCCATCTCAAAAAATACTAATAATAAATAAATAAGTAAGTAAGTAAAAGCTATGCAAAGTAAATAAGTGATAGCTCCTTTGACTTCTCTTAAGTTTACCTCTTTAAAATGTCAGGAGATGTTCCACCTCATGGTATAATATTTCAGGATATGGTGAGGTGATTTCTGTTTATCCTGTCTATCCCACTCGTGACTAAACAGACACACCTTCTTCAGCTAGGTTTTCTTGGTGAGGTGAGGCAGGTGTCTACAGATGGCTGCCAAAAAGCCCTTCCTGATCATGCCCTGAATTTTACTGTTCTATCAGCCCTAACACACCCTGGTCCTCCATTGCTCCTATGTAGCTTTAGTCAAGTTTAATTAAGTTTACAGCACACTCTCCTATTAATAAGTTGTAATTATCTTCCCAATTCTTGTCTCTCTAGAAACTCATCTGTCACTTTCCTGTCCATGTTCTATAGCTTTATAGGGCCTCACTGTGTGAAAGTTCCTATAGCTTAGCCTCTCTCTATCCTTAGAAAGAGTGTTAAGTCAGACCAGCATCCCTTGGGTCTTCAGCTTTTTTTAAACATCCTCATCTGAAACAAAAAAGCCTTCCCCTATCTATAATCTTTATATTCTTCAAGTCAATTCCCTTCCCTATGACAAACCCCCTATCACCAGAGATACCATTTGAAAGAAGTCTTAGGAGTTGACCTCTATGAAAGGCTTTTTGACCGTCTTAAATAACCTTGAGGTGATGAAAATGTTCTAAAATTGTGGTGATGACTTAATATATCTTTGAATATACTGAAAATGAAAATATACACTTCAGCTGGCTGTGGTAGCTCACACCGGTAATCCCAGCACTTTGGGAGGCCTACACGGATGTATCACCTGAGATCAGGAGTTCGAGACCAGCCTGGCCATCATGGTGAAACCCACATCTACTAAAAATACAAAAAATTAGCCGGGCGTGGTGGCGGGCGCCTATAATCCCAGCTACTTGGGAGGCTGAGGCAGAAGAATCACTTGAACCTGGTAAGCGGAGGTTGCAGTAAGCCAAGATGGCACCATTGCACTCCAGCTTGGGCAACTGAGTGAGACTCTGTCTCAAAAAAACAATATATATATATACACTTCAAATGGGTGAGTTGAGGATTACATCTCAAAGGCTGTTAAGAAAAGTAAAACAAAAAAATATTCAGTTTCACTTCCTTTTTTTTTTTTTTGAGTTTATGGTTCACTGGAGCCTCAGACCTCCGGGGCTTAAGGGATCCTCCCACCTCAGCCTCCTGAGTAGCTGGGACCACAGTTATCCATCACCACACCTGGCTAACTTTTTTATTTTTGTAGAGATGAGGTCTCCCTATGTTGCCCAGGCTGGTCTCAAACTCCTGGCCTCAGGCAACCCTCCTGCCTCAGCCTCCCAAAGTGCTGGGATTACCAGCAAGAGCCACGACACCCAACCTCACTTCCTTATACATACAAAACAAAACAAAAAACACCCAGCCTCCAATATTTAGTAAGAGATGAGTTCTCAGTACATAAATCATGTTGATCTTCATTAGAATGGTTAGGTTTCAATGTCTGAGGTTCCTACACTGTAGCCATAGATTTCACAGAACAGTCTGCTACAAAAGTGAGGCTTGATGCTCTGTCATTCTGTGAGGGCTCTTCTGGAGCGCTTATAAACAGAAATAGAAAACATAGATCTTAGTTCTATAGATTCACTGAGCATTAATCATGTGTCAGGTGTCAGGCAGTGGAGCTACAAAGCTGGGAAGGCAAAGGCAGGCAAGATGTGGGCCCTGCCCTTAACAAACTCATGGGCTAGAGGGAGAGAGACCCCTAAGTCAAGAGCAACAATGCAATGGAGTAAGGGCTAGGGTAGGGGATACACAGAGTGCCATGCAGACACAGGGAAGGGAGTGATTGACGCCACTGGTGAAGGCAGTTCAGAGAGGAAATAGCTTTTGAGCTGAGACTTGAAGGATGAAATAAAAATCCCTGTGGCAGGCAAGGAAGAGAGCGTAAGTCTTAGCCAAGAAGAAGAAAGCAATGTGTTCAGAGATTCTGGGGTGTACAGAACAGGGAGAAATGGCCAAGATGAGCTGGGAGGGAACATTTATGGAGGACCACATATACCAAGTCAGTGAGTTTAGATTGTTTCCTAGTGTGGGTGATGGGGAGCCAGAAGAGGTTTTTAAGCAAGGGGATGACACGAACAGATGTTTTACTCATATTTATGCACTGAAAGCCAGAAGGTCAACATTAATGGAAATTAATCCATAAAATGACAGCATAAGCTAAAAATTTGTCCTATTGTTTATATTTTCCAGGAGTAATACACTGAATTATGGAAAACTACTCATTAGAGTTGCATACAAAACTATTGAGGAAAATAAAGTGAGGGCTCTGCTTGTGTGAAACGCCTTTCTTTAAAAGAGAGAAAATGTTTGCATTGTCCTTGTGCGTCAGAGATTAAATTAACCAGAATATTTCATTTGGAAAAGATCAGCTGCCAATCTGTACTTAATTTGTTCCTAACCCCTTTTCTATGGCTAATTTGATCCGAAATGGTCTAACTTTTGATGCAAAATATCTTGGATCACAGTATTCCTTTGTTTCAATCCCTTCAATGGCTCACCAGAGTCTGTACAATAAAGCTCAAACTGTTCAGCAAGGCTTATTAGATCCCTTGTGATCTGGTCTCCATCTTCAGCCTCTAGCCCCATGTCCTCCAACCATGGTGGGCAGACCTCCTAATGGGTCATTTTATCTCATATTTGAAGATCCTGACCTCTCTGCCTTGTTATATCCACTCCCCCCACCTCAAGACCCCAAGATGCTGCTTGATCTACTGAGGTAAAGGTGACCACTCCTTTTTATTCAGTGCACCCTCTGAAACCCAGAGCTATTTCCTATGCTTCCTTCGCCATCCTAGTCCATTTCAGAGGTACCAAGGTGCAGTGCCTGATGTTTCCTTTCCTTTTCTGTCTCTCCCCCTACCCCCTTGAATGAAAGCTCTGTGATTGTAGATTGCTCTGTCCCTAGCTCCCTGAATGAGCAAAATACAAATCCATGGTCAATATTTTCCTAACCTTCAGAATTAAGATTTTCTGTCTCTTACAATCTTTCCTAGATGACCACAATCTTCAAAACACTCACTGAAATGCACACATTAGGGTAGCTGTCCAAAGGAGCTCTGCTACTGAACACTTTTAATAGTATGAATCATCACCCACTTATTTATCTTTTGGTAAATTCACAATGCCATATATGAAGTTTTCATAGAACAAGGCATCCCACATGAAGAAATGTTAGGAGGTAGAAAATAGTATTGGTGGCTGGGTGCAGTGGCTCACGCCTGTAATCCCAGCACTTGACTTACTCCTTGGCAGCTCCCTAGGCCTCAGCCTGTAGAAAAACAGTACACTTGAGGTTTCATGAATGGAAAAACTCCTTTCTCTTATGATAGCAATTGTGTCCCAATCAATTTGCATAGTCCCATGTAAGGGCTGTGCCCTGAATCAGTTGCCTCCACAATGATGCCAACAACATGCATATAACTCTGCATCCTGCTACATTTGTTTAGCAGCCAATATCTCTTGGGGTACCACTCTATCCACTTCCTAAAGTAGTTCCTAATCTGGGTTTAGGCAATTCTTGGATGGGCTACACAGAATCTGTAAAACTCTAAAATTATATGGAAGAGGCTGTATGTACATCTTTTTGGGGAGAGGGTTTCACAGCGTCCCAGAATCTCAAAGGAGTGTGTGGCCCAAGAAAGGTTAAGATCTACTGCCTTACTAGCTTCATATAAACAGGTTGCCTTGTCATCATATAAGATTTATTGGTTTTGTATAATTATAAAAGCAATACATGTTGGTTGAAGAACTTTAATCCAAAAACATAATGAGGAAAATATAAGTCATTTGGAAAACATAAATGACCACTGTTAACATTTTGATAGCCCTCCATCTCTTTTCACATTTTTTCTCCTTCCAAAATGGAGTCATATTGCTGATTAAGTTGGTTTCAAGCAGTTACAGTGTTCCCAGGAATATAAGAGAAATTTCTGACTACAAGGAACCTTGGACCAGAGTTCAAAAACCCCTTTGATTTCCAAGATGTATCCACCAACAAATATCTGTTGCTCCAAAAGTAAGAGAGGGAAATCCTTAAGTAAGTTTTCACATAAGGTATTTAAAAATTCTAAGGATTTCAATAGGCTATGTGAAGTCCCAGCCTAAAAAAGAGCATCTTTTCACTTAAAGTGACTGGATCAATATCAATTGGAAAAAAAAAAAAAGCAGATGGCAACAATGATTGTGATGGTTGTCTTGGAGAGACACAATTAAACCATTAGAAGTTGGTTTTTTTAAATGATAGTTTTTCCTTTACTACCAAAATGCAGACATCTAATGATAAAAGTATATACAGTACATGAAATATGACTATATAGTAAAGGCCCTGGAAATCTCACATGACTCATAAGCTCCCTGATGAAAATTTCTGGTTTTTGAGCAATGAAAACATTAGGGAGTGATCGTGTGGCCTCCTGTGGTGGGTGACAATTCAAAGGACATCACTTGTACGTTTTTGGAGTCCTAGCGTGTTTAAGGAGGAAGATTGGTGTAACTACCTCACTGCTGCTTACGTATTTCACTGTTGAGAAAATTCTGGCAAAACAGGATTATTGCTTGGGTCAACTGAAGGATTTCTTGCCCTCTAAGTCCAGTCATTCCAATGCAATTTTCATCCCGTATTTAAAGAATATCCCATTTTCCAGTGGGAAAACAAATAAGTCCCTTTCTAAAATTAAAGGCAGAGCCAATTGAAATGTTATTTAGTTTTCTGTATCAGTCACCCTGTCCTCTGTTAAATCAATGAGGCTTTTCCTCTTTCTTCTGACCATTCGGAGGTTTCTCTGAGGTAGCAATCTCGGCCTAGCCCAGTAAAGCTTCCCAGAACCCAGGAATGTACTGGCACTACTGTAGAACCTTACAGCCTCCGGCCAGGTCAGGGGCTGGCCCCTGCTTTCTTATAAACACCACAACCTGAGAGCAGCCACTTTTAGACTGTAAGCAAGGTAGTCATCGGGCAAACAGGCAAAGGCGGCCCTTGCAAAACTCTGGCATCTTTGTCTCCCTCAGGGACCCTTGGCCAGAGTTCCTTTTGAAAGGCCCTGGGGACAGTCTGTTGACAGCACAGCTAGCTGAGAGAGGACACAAGAGATAACAGCCTTCACATCTCTGAAGCAAGAGCTATGCTCTGTGTAAGGAGGACTTGATTCAATACGCGCAAATGTGATGCTGCTCTGGGGCTTAGTGAGGGCCGTGAGAATTACCGACGACTTGAAAGCCCTGGCTCATATCTTTCATACAACTGGAGCTGGAAGCCAGACCTGCTGACCCTGTGTCTCTATGCTTGTCTCGGCAGCTGCTCCCAAGATCTGGTCAGGGCCTGAGAACCACTGCCCTGCTAAGGAGAGGTTTACAACAGAATAGGGCAGCTATGTTTTTCACTACTCAGGTCTTTCTTCTTTCTTTTCTGTTTGTGAATTAAGACACTAAAATTTCACAAGGAATAAGTAGCCACTATTTTGCCACCTATACAGGAAGTGGTGGAAAGTGACTGTCATTTTTGCTGACAAGGGCAGGGTAGTTCAAAGGAAATATGGTCAAATCAAAACAGAAAAGGTTTATTATGTATTCCAAATGGAAGAGTTACAGATCATTCTTTTTTTTTTTTCCTTTTCTGTTTTTCCCTGGACTTTTCTAGCACAAACAAATATTGCTGTTATAATGTTTTTTTTTTTTCTTAATGTGGTAAAAATATACATAAAATTTACCATTTTAACTTTTTTTAAAGTATATACTTCATCAAGTATATGCTTTATATATAAGTGTCTGCATTGGCATTAAGTACATTCACAGTGCTCTGCAATCATCACCATTACCCATTTCAAACTTCTTCATCATCCCAAAGAGAAACTCTGTACTCATTCAACTCCACACTTCCTCCACACCACCCCCACCCATCCCTGGTAGCCATTATTCTATTTTCTGTCTCTATGTATTTGCCTATTCTAGGTACCTCATATAAGTGGAATCATATAAAATTTGTCCTTCTGTGACTGGCTTCTTTCACTTAGCATAATGTCATCAAGCTTCACCATATTGTAGCATGTGTCATAATTTCCTTCCTTTTTAAGGCTGAATAATATTCCATTGGTCATCTGCTGGGGGACACTGGGCTGTTTCCACCTTTTGACAATTATGAATAATGCTGCTATGAACACTGGTGTGCAAGTACCTGAGTCCCTTCCTTCAGTTCTTTTGGGGAGAATTTCCCAATTCCACCCAGAAGTAGAATTGCTGGATTTTATTATAATTATTTTTTTTTTTTTTTTTTTTTTTGAGACAGAGTCTCGTTCTGTTGCCCAGGCTGGAGTGCAGTGGCGCAATCTTGGCTCGCTGCAACCTCTACCTCCTGGGTTGAAGTGATTCTCCTGCCTCAGCCTCCTGAGTAGCTGGGATTACAGGCACGCATCACCACACCCGGCTAATTTTCATATTTTTAGTAGAGATGGGGTTTCACCATGTTGGCCAAGCTGGTCTCGAACTCCTGATCTCAGGTGATCTGCCCATCTCTCCCAAAGTGCTGGGATTACAGGGGTGAGCCAACTGACACAGCCTATTATATGGTAATTCTATATTAAACTTTCTGAGAAACCACTTAACTGCTTTCCATAGTGGTTGTACCATTTTACATTCCCCACCAGCAATGCACAGGGGTTCCAGGTTCCCCACATCTTCCCTATCACTTATTTCCCAGTTTTTGGAACAACAACCATCAGAATAGGTGTGAGGTGGTATCTCATTGTGGTCTTCATTTGTATTTCCCTGATGACTAATGGTGTTGAGCACCTTTTCTCTGCTTATTGGCCATTTGTTTATCATCTTCAGAGAAATGTCTATTTAAGCCCTTTGCCTGTTTTTAAATTGAGTTTGTTGTTGCTGTTGTGGAGTTACAGGAGTTCTTTATATATTCTGGATATTAATCCCTTATTAGATATATGCTTTGCAAATACATTTGCCCATTCTGTGGGTTACCTTTTTACTCACTTGTTAGTGTCCTCTGATTTGAGAAAAAAAGTTAATTACATCAACTTTATTTTTTAAAGAGGGTATGGGTAGAATTTTTAGGGCGCAAGCAGACAGCTTGAAATATGGATGGAGAAGGTATGCCTAATACCTCCTTTTTATCCTTCTGTGGTTGAAGGAACGAGAACTGCGTTCTTCTCAATGAAGTCACAAACTCATCACTCCTCCCCCACCTTAGCTCCTTTTTAGGCAGCTGGTGCTATAGGACACTTGTGTACTAAGGACAGTCACAGAAAGGGAATCCATGCTGGGAGTGGTAGTGAGCCCAGCAAGGGCAAACAGGGAGGGTGGTGGGGACATGAGATCTTACAGGCTTATAAGATTCCTCAGCTCTACCAGCTCCCTGTTTCTGGCTGGTTCTTAACTATATACTCAAACTTCCAAACTTCTCACATAGAAGATAAACATGCAGATTTATCACTACTGAATGGAGTGGAATGTTTGAGTAATTGTGAAAAGTGACATCCAAGTTCAGTTCCATCATGGAGAATCAAACTCCCCTTCTTGTCTCTCTGCCCCTTGTTTCTTTTCTCTTCATGTCTTTCCCTTCCTCTAATTCTCTATAAACACCCCCACCTGCAAAATGGGCCGTCAAACCAATTATTTGTCACAAGGGAGTTTGTTTCCTAAGTATTATTGAACTATGATCAATTTATACAGGCAATGAGAAAAAGCAATACAAATTCATTTTCTTCTAGGAATAGTCCCAGAACTATACTCAAATCGTCTATAAATGGCTGTGTCTCAGTAGCTTATGTGAATAAACTCAGTCTAAATTTCAGGACTATCATGAGGCTGAACTGTTGAATACTCTTCCTGAAGGTGAGAAACACAGTGCACCATGGAGGTCCTGTAAACTGATATTTCTCGCTCCACAAAGTACTGATTTGTTATTCAAGGGTATTGTCAATTACAGATCACAAACCTACCAAACTCTCTTTTCATAAGTAGAGTAATTACCTAAAATCTTCTTCTTACCTAGGAAACACACCTAAAACCCCAGGTTAGGGGAGACCATGAGCTGCCTGCTGCACATGCATTCATTTAACAAAGAATCCAAAGAGAAGGATATTTTTAGAAAGGTCTTCACCTAGACATGCTAAGACAAATGGCTTAGAAATTTCAATGTTAAATAACCTTTATGCTCAGGAACTTTTTTTAAAAAATTTAACTCAAATCATAAGGGCAAAAACTCAACTTCTTTAGTATGTGACCATATGCTCTACCCTAAAAGCCATTTCATTATGAGTGTGAGGGAATGAAAGAGAATACAGGACAGGAGGAAGAAATGTAACTCTTCTCTATTATCCTTCCAAAATTTTTTGAAAGCTTGCTAAGCACAAGGTACTATGCTAAATTGATTACATGTATTACCTCATTTAATTTTTAGCAATGACCCTATGAGGTAGAGAATACTGTCACTACTCACATTTTATCAACGGGAAAGCAGATTAAGAGAGGTCAGAAATTTGCCCAAGTGAGCAAATATAGTCAGTGTAGCATGCCAAATTCTAAGATGCCCCTAGAATTTTTGCCCCCTGGACTACTCGCCCTGTTTAATCCTCCTCTTGAATGTAAGCGGGACCTGTGAATACTGAGAGATATCACTCCCCTGATTAGGTCAGGAATCAACTGACTGTGAGTTCATTAACAAAGAGATGATCCCAGGTGGGCCCGACATAATCAAGTGATCTCTAGAAGAGGAACTGGGCCCATCCTGAAGAGAGAGATAAACCTGCTGGCTTTAAAGAAGTAAACTGCCATGTGATGAGAGGCCTATCTGTCCAGGACCTGAGGATGTCCTCTAGGAGGTAACAGCAACCCCCAGCTGAACAGGACCAGTTCAACCACTTCAAGGAACCAAATTGTGCCATCTTGAATGAGCTTGGAAAAGGCCCCTGAGCTTCCGGATGAGAACACAGTCCTGCCAACACCTGTAAAATACTGAACAGAGAATCCAGCTGAGCCGTGCCTATACTTCTGACTGTAAAATAATAAAGTGTGTTATTTTAAGCTGCTACATGTGGTAATTTGCTATGCAGCAATAGAAAACCAGTACAGTCAGGAGTCAAAGCCACGCTCTGTTTAACTCTAGAGTGCATGATTTTTTTTTTTTTTTTTTTTTTTTTTTATACAGATTCTTTCTATTTTGCCCAGGCTGGATTGCAGTGGCGCAAGATCAGCTCAATGCAACCTCAGCCCCCAGGGTTCAAGCAATTATCATGACTCATACTCCAAAGTAGCTGGGACTACATGTACACACCACCACACCCAGCTAAAAGTTTGTATTTTCAGTAAAGATAGGATTTTGCTATGTTGGCCAGGCTGGTCTCGAACTCCTGACCACCTCAGCCTTCCAAAGTGCTGGGATTACAGGCATGAAGC